>LT649853.1:0-12444 GCA_900128395.1 Stramenopiles sp. TOSAG23-2
AGATATTAGGAAAATATTTATATATTTTTCAAAGTTTCTTCGATGCTTAGACTACGAAAGAAATAGGTTTTGCAGCCAATACAGGCAATAGCTCCATCTTGCACACCTTTTTAAGGATCTACGTGTTACCATAGGCAAAAAAGTATTATATTGTAGACTACCAGGTACAGAGCGCATCTATGCACCTATTACAATGCAGCGAATGGATTTAGATTGCCAGGATTGCAACGATTCATCTCATGCACACTCGATGCACTACTTTAACTATTAATTACCAGATTACGTATTTATATTTATGTATTAACCTGTCCTGTATTGTAGAAAGAAGAATCCCAAAGACAAACATATCGATATAACGAGAATCAAAAAAAAAAATCATGCGTTGTGAAGAGGGAAGTAAGACACGAAATAATGCAAATATTAAACCGGCAATATATGTATTAATCATTACATGTATTATTAATATCGTATTATTTATAATATTTGATAATTATTATTGTTTCACATTAGATGCTCGCTCAATTAGTTTAGGTAGAATTTTATTAGGTTTCATTTCGTTATATGATTTATATTATTTTCGTTTAAAATATGCGTATTCGTTTTATACAGATGATGGTATGTGGCCAAGAACTTTAATATTAGAAGGTAAAGATCCACAAGCGAAAAGAACTGATTTTTCACCATACATGGCAGTATCATCTCATGTTCAAATTATTGCTTGTTTTTCAATTGTAGGCATTGCATCTTTTTTTACAATAATAGGTTATTGTACACATTTTTCTGTTTTTATTTTATGGTGTCATACACGTGGATTTGCTTTTCGTAATAGTGGCGTACAACAAGCAGGCGACACATTACATCGTTTGTTATTATTTTGGATGATGTTTTTACCATCCAATGAACATTTTTCAATAGATTCATACAATAAAATTAATTCTACTTCTGTAGATGGAATGACTAGTAGTATTAATAGTATTGCTACGTTTGGTTTATTATTGCAATTAAGTTTAATCTATCAATTTACATCGAGTTTTAAAGTCAATCCAAAATGGACAGTTGATGGAAGTGCCATTTATTATGTATTAAATAACAAAGCATTTGTTTATGAACCATTTGGTCGTGATATTTTGCTGAAATATTTATCACCGTTTTTGTTATCTATTTTAACAAAATCAACTGTATGGTTAGAACGTTTTGCACCATTATTTATTTTTGTTTATCCCTTGCGTTACTTGGGTGTTTTTTTATTTATTGGGTTTCATCTTGGATTATATTTTTCCATGCGTTTGGGATTATTTCCATTAATATGCGTTGCTGGTTGGATTATTTTAATACCAACAGATGCATGGAGCGGTGATGAAACAAGTTCTATTATGAATGTGACGGTACATGAATCATTTAATACTCCTATAACGATTACGTTTAGTACCATGATAATAACATTTATAGAAAATATTATGTATAGGATTGTACAAATATTCGCCATTTATTTAGCAATTGCATCAAATATTAACACGTTGCCAAAAATGCAACTCAACGATGAGAATTTATCTTTTTTTAAATGTGGAAAAAATCATATTATTAAATATTGTATAAATAACTATGTTTTAGAAATGCCAAAAGAAATATATGAAGTTGCGCGTTTCCTTGGTCAAAATCAACAATGGTTTTTATTTGATAAACCACAAGATTATTCTTTTTGGTTTGATATAGTTGGTTTGGTTGAAATAAATAATAATGATGGTGATGATGTTGACAACAAAAAACGAAAAGTAATTCATGTTAATTTACATCGAATTTATCAACAATACATAAACAAAACGTATTTGTTAAATTATGGCAAGATTAAAAATAACAATGGTATAAGTACATATAAACCTATTAATACGAGTGAAAATTTTAATAAAGATTTCAATTGGGACGAATTGTTTGCAAATAATCGATTTAGAAAATTATACCAACGCTTAGCTGATAGTAAAAATAGGTATAACCATTTTCATGAAGCATTTGCAATGCATATGGGGAAAATTTTTGATTTATCAATGAAATCAAATGATTTAAATATTCCTAATGGCAGTACATTGAAGGAATTGAAATTCATAGCATATCGTAAACAAACCTTGCCATGGAATGATTTTGTAAATGGAATACAAAAAATTGAGGACAATAATGATGATGATGCTGATGCTTTATCTTCCACAATAGCATGTAAAGAAATGTGGTCTTATAAATATTATTTACGAGTAATAGATGATTCCAATGATGCCAAGGGTAAAAGAGAGTAATCGTGGCAAAATCGCCGTTATACCTTTTTTATTTCCTATCAGTATACGAATATTAATAGTAGTCTTTTAATATAGTACAACTTACTGACTGATTTTTTCGTTATATTTAGTATGAGCGTGTTTACTATTACTATTACTACTATTACTATATATGATGATGCGCTAAACTCAAAATTGTAACACACATCTTGAATGATTAATCATGAACACATTTATATATGTTTATATATGTATGTACAAATACACTGTGTGTGCAACATATATATATATACATATGTTTGTTAAATAGTAAAGAGGAAGAAGAATATTAAACATATTTTTATAAAATAATTATTTGGCCTCGAAAAAAATGAATGTATATAACATGATTAAAATTATCATTTTATTCATTGTTACATATCATAATATTGTTACCTTGGCACAGACAACAACTACGGTTGCACCAACGACGGTTACATCAACAACAACAGCGGCGGCATCGTCAACAACAGCATCGTCAACAACAGCAGCGGCATCGTCAACAACAGCATCGTCAACAACGGCATCATCAACGACAGCATCTGCGACAACAGCATCTTCAACCACTGCAGTATCTACAACAACAGCAGTATCAACAATATCATCATCAACAACAGCAGTATCGACAACGACAGCCGGCTTAAATGCAAATTGGGATTGCAAAGCAGCATCTGGTGAATATAAAATTTATTCCACTGGATTTTGTCCATCGCCATCGTCAAATGAAGTCAAAGGAGTCTACGTAACTGTGAATGAAATTTCAGTCGATGGAGTATTGAAAATTACTGGTATTGCCGCTGTAGCAAGGGAATGGCCATCAATCAGCGGTGCATTAGATCATAAGCTCTTTAAAGTAAGTTCAACGGGACGAGAATTGCATTTGACAAATGTAAAATTAATCAATGGAAAAAATAGTAAAGCTGATTCCTCTGGGGGAGCCATTGAAGTCTTGTTGTCGGGGAAAGCATTTGTTCAACAATGTATTTTTGCAAACAATGAAGCGAAAATAGGTGGCGCAATATCTGTTGAGTATGGTAACATTGATGTAGTAAGCTCCATTTTTGAGGGATCGGCAGGATTTACAAAGACACTTGAAGCACCTGATGTATTTGGTGAAGGTGCGTTATTGAAAGAAAATTATGAGCGTACGGCAACTATAAAATCATCGGGCAAGACAACTCTGTTAAGTTTAACAAGGGAAAAATTCAATGAATTGAAGAAAAATAATAGTAATAAACTGTCTTTAGAAACGATTGATGAAACATTGGAGAAAAATGTAGCAAAATATGAAAAAGAAGATAAAACGCGTGAGGCTGGTAAAGATGAGAATGGTGGTGGTGGTGGTGGTGGTTTTGAGGTTTAAAAAGAATGCTGCGCTATGTACAAGGCGTAAATATTCTACTCGTAAACAAATATTTTGTGACGAAGTATTTTTTATTATATAATTTATTAAAAAAATATTTGTATACTCTTCGTATTTTATATAAAAGTTTTTAAAGTTTTTTTTACACGCACTTTAATTTTTCTTCTTTTATAAATATTATATATGTGCATATGGATTTTCCTCCTCCTATAATAGTCATACATTTTTAAATAATCAAAATATACTCTGAATTCTAATGCGACGGATTAATACATGCTTTTGCACCTAATTCACATACCACATCCAATTTTCTTAAATCTTCCGTCACTTTATATTCCCATTTTCTGGGATCAAATACTTCCAACCCATTGTATGGTTGCCATAATCTAACAATTTCACCCGTATCAATTGATTTCCATACATGATGAGGACCTTTAACAAAATGATCAACCATTAATTCTCCCATGCCAATAAATTCAACATCTAATGTTTCACGACCAACATACAAAGCATCATGTGCCCAATCATTTGATACTGGACCAACACCAACATTAATACATGGACAAATTGGTATTGGATCAATACCGTATTTCGTAATTTCTGGATGCACATTATTATCAATATGATGAAAATGTTCCGTCATATTTGTTAATGGCAATGGTGTTTTGCTTCTTAAATAATCTATTCTCAACGCAATATTATCAATATCATAATTAAATACACCCTCTTGTCGTTTGTAACAGTGGGAACCATTTGAAATAGCTGCAGGAATTTGAATTAAGCATAAAGGATCACGTTTCACAAATATTTGAATCTCATGAAAACCAGAGTTGACAAATTGTTTTGGAAAGATTGGTGGTTTTGGTACAATACCTTTTGCTTTCATTTCAGCAGCTGTACCAATTGATGTGCACTTAATAGGTGTAAATTCATTTAATTTGTCTCCAGATACCATACCTCCAATACCTTCACAGGTGGTACAGTTTCTGAATAAATCAGGACAGTCTGCATCATATTCATTACACCTTCTTAATCTTCCCCACTTGTGTGGATTCCCGTCACAAATACTTTGTGCCGGTATAATCATATTTATAACAATTACCACTATTAATAATAGTTTATTCATCATTTTAAAAATATAGTACGGAATTTTTCAAATGGTATTCTTTTCGTTTGTATGTTTTTCAATACTATAACAATTAAATTAGCGTCTTTAATTAGTAATGACTAATTGTAATACTACTATAACAATTAAATTAGCGTCTTTAATTAGTAATGACTAATTGTTTTATCTATACAACATAGTATATTGAATTTTCTATTTTTCCTCGATTGATTCTCACCCACAATTGTTCGATACGGTTTTGATGACGACATCACCATGTTCAAGTTATTGGATTTTGTATAGTGCTATTATCTTGGCCGCTATCCAGATTTATAGTGCTATTACCTTGTTAATGGCACACACATATTTCATCGGAAGCTGGGAAGGTGGGAAGGTCGGAAGTCGGAAGCTATATTTTTTGGTGAAAAATGATGATACAAATTGAAGAAAATATTTTTGATGATTGATGATTATAACTGAGAGTATTAAAAAAATACGAACGTGTGTTATATTTTTTTCAAAACAAATGAAAGGAACACTTTAACTTTTTAAAAAACGAGTGTGTGTTTTTGATTTTATTTTTCGCACACGCACACACAACATTATCCCACTCCTCACCTTCCATTATTAATTTGATATCCATATTGTTGACCAGGATATTCTTGATCAAATCCAAATTTTGTACCACTACGACTGCTATTACTACCCGTACTACTAGGACCATCTAAATTACCACTATTTTGATTAACATTGTTATTGTGATTACTATTACTAATACTACGATAATCATGTTGTGGTCCATGTCCACCAGAATCTAACAATTGTTCTTCTGCAGGTGGTGGTGGTGGCAATCTACGAAAATAATACAAAATTAAAATACATGGTAATGTTTCAAACAATATATAATATCCACATATTAATATCAATGGAGATATACCAGGTAAATCTTTATCATATCCTACAAGGTTTGAAATCGTACCATATGCAATGAAACCACTACGTAATGTAAAGCACAATGTACATATAATACCCAATGCACGCACTTCATTTACTTTACCACTAACAATTCTAAATTCAACCGGTATGCTACTTAAAGCAGTGCGTGTACGATTGCCAAATACAACTAAAATGAAAGCGGTAATTGCAAATACAATTGCTATACAAGATGAAGATACAACACGTAACGGTGTTAATGCTGGTTTTAATTGTTGAAAATTACTTGATAACGCATATAATGTCCAGAACGACACTTGCATGATGTAAACGCATACATTTGCGGTGATGCATAATGGTCGAAACCATATATCGTAGACTTTTACTCTATCTTGTGATGTATAATATACTTTAGCCCATGATAATAATAAAATAGTTGAGGTACTGAAAAATAATACACCTGGCAATTCGTTTAATATGAATAACCATGTAGGAAATCCTCGTCCATTTAATATAGAATCTGAGTTTTGCTCATCCCAATGCACGGTTACGTATACCCAATGAAAATGAACTCCTAGGAAAAAAATACATCTGGTACAACTACATAAAAAAATCATGACTTGCAATAATTTCTGTGTCGTCCATTTTTTTAAATAATAATGCACACGTCCAAGTAATACTAACGTAGTAATTGATAATAAACCAGTAATGATACCAAGTGCTAAAAACACCCAATATAATGCATCGATCGGTGCAACAGGTACCATATTTATTTATTTTTGCAGATGTACGGATATGTGCTTCAATTGTTTTTTTTTTTATTGTATATCTTTTATATATGATTGTTGTTGTATTTGTTTCTATCTATCTATCTGTATATCTATCAATTAATATTAATAATTGTGTGTGGTGTGTACAAATCTTGTTGCATCAGACGACGACAAGGCATCACAGACAGAGAGGTGTTAAAAACAGGGTTTTTTTTGAAAAATAATTGGGGCGATCGATGATGATGCTCCCGGGGTGACACAACAGACTTTGTCACCCATCATCCATGTTTGGAAGAAGAAGCTTCTTCATAACATATTGCAATATATATATATATATGTATATACATAAAAGTAGAAATATATTTGTATTATATTATATTATATTATACATCGTAAAGAAACAACTTGAAGTGACATAAAAGTTTATTGATATGTATGTGTAGATATCAATTTGGTTCTTTATAAAAATATGCTCCTCACGTTAAGTAAAAGATCATCATCTATCATCAAACTTCCACAATCATCTTTACAATTGTCTAGGAGAGTATACAGTACGACGAAGAAAGATGCAGGTGGGTATTCCCAATCACGGCGTAATTATAGTTCGATAAATAAGGGAAAGAAAATCAATAAAATACAACATAAGCCAAAACATGTTAGCAAATTCAGGGTTCCCGATTTACCATATACCAGGTATGCATGGATAGGCTATGGCCTTACTTTTTGCGTGGGGTATTGGTGGTGTAGAACAATATATGTAGAGGAAGAACTAGAGGTAATAACATTTAAACAAAATGAACAACTATTTGTTGATCCAAATTGTAGTATTATTCTTGATTCTGGTGCTGCATCGACAACATTACCCATAAGTAGCGTTAAAAGTCGCAATGGAGAAAAATTTAAAGTCAGACGTGCTGATGAAAAAATGATTACTGTAACCAATGCTAAAATTAATTATGAGTATAAAGCAAATATTGGTATTAATAAAAATGTTTTATTTACGAAATCTTCAAATAGTAGTCAAGGTTTAATATCATTAGGTGCTTTACTAGATGAATTTAACGAAACTGCAATTTTATTCTCTCTGAATAGTGCATATGCAATAAAATTGAAGGATCTGAAAAAAAAATTGAAGGAGCTGGAAAATGTTGGTCCACTACCACTGCAATTGATTGCAGAAAGACATCCTTTAATTTCATTTATAAAGAAGTATGATAACAAATTTAATTATGATAAGGATCATTCCCATGATATGTGGTACTGTTACCCTAAAATCTTATTTCCAGAATATGATAGCAGACTAAAATGGCAATCCAGGCAATACAATGATCCCCCTGTGCTATCACAACCATTATTATTTGATACTGGGGCTACAAACCATGTATTTCCAATGTCTTCTTTCAAAAGCAATACAAAGTTTGAGGTTATTCCTGAAATAGTTAGCAAGACTCCGGATGATTCAAGCCCTTTGATTCTAAACAAGGCATTAAACAAGCTAGGACTTTTATACGAAGTATATGTATCAGAAAAGGCTAATGGCATCATAATTTCTCCACTGCACATGCTTCTAGTGCTTAGGCGTATTCACGAATTAACATTCCTGAAAGATGTAAAATCTCTTAACGATGGAACTTTCAGTAAGGCTCCTAAAATACAACCTAAATTTCCGCCTTTCCATGGTGCATTTCTGTTTACGCGAACTTGTGTGTATTACATTGGCACTGACGATATTGATATGGTAAAAAAACACAAAATTGCAACTTTTAAAAATGGTCTTTGGGAGATAGATAAAAAGTATTTTGGTTTGTCAGGTTCGGAATCAAATAATATACCCATTATGTCAGACGTATGGGCCAAATCCAAATACGATTATATACTTGCAGTCCAGAAGAAACCTAACCAAATTGTGCGGGAAGATGGTAAGATGTTGAGGCGTCAAAAGGGTGAGAAAAAAAAATACATAATAGTAAGTGATGGCATTATGACAAACATTCGCCTTTAAAACATTTTTTTATATTAAAAAATTAAAAAATGGCAATCACATTTTTTAACTCTCTCACAAAATATCCTATCTTGGCAATAATAAAAAAAACGCGGAGTAAGAAATCCAACAAATGCCAATTTATTAAAATTATAATATACTTCGTATTTTTTTACGAAGTATAATATTAATACACCTACCGCTACCCGTCTCTGCCTAAATTGTACTTCCTGATGACGCACCACCTTTTTTTGATGAATCACTTGTTGCAGGACCTGCTAAATTTAATCGCCTTGCACATCCAATATATTTAAACATTAAAAATAATTCAATCATACCCATTATTCCTCCAATTAACCACATAAAATGAGAAAAGCTTCCATAATGATGATTGATTCTTATAATATCTGATTGAAACATTGGACCAGATACTAAAGGACATATTGCCATTCCTATGCTCATTGATGCAGACACCATACCACTACATTTTCCTCTTAAACTAGCTGGTACTTTAGCGGACGCAATTTGTAATAATGTCGGTAATGTTAAATTCCATCCAACACCTATTGTTAATAAAAAGAAAATAGCATGTATCCAAAAAATTTCTATAAACGTATATACTGCTATACCCGTTGTCAACAACACACATGATATTATTGCTGTTCGTGGTGCGCCAATTTTATTAATCAGAAATTTAACTCCACATATATTCATTATAAGAGCTACAATACCAAATCCAGCAAGAAAAAAACCTAATTCCGTTGGACCAAAATTAAAAAGAATCATCCATACTAGACCAGTCATACTAGTCATACAAGCAAATGTAAATGCTGCAAGAGCCGTGCATGCAGCGCATATATATGCAATAAACGGCATTTTTTCATCTGTTGTTGCTGCTTGGCCATCATTTTTTTTAGTGTTGTCCTTCT
The DNA here is from genome assembly GCA_900128395.1 of Stramenopiles sp. TOSAG23-2. Classification (NCBI taxonomy): domain Eukaryota; species Stramenopiles sp. TOSAG23-2. Next base: position 9,385 of record LT649853.1, read on the forward strand.
TATCGTTTGTAGTACTACCAGCTTTACCATCAACGTTCATCGATTTTAAAAATTCTTTTCTTCCATAATTATATATATCATCAATATTTTGTTTCCTTGGCCCACAAATTCCACCATTCGGTCGTGTTTCAGGTATTTTAAAAATACCAATGCTTAAACATATAAATGCAATGATGGCTGGTGAGAAAAATGCAATTCTTTTATTGCCAGTAGTTGCAGTTATTATTCCTCCTACTAATGGACCTAACATAAATCCAAGCCCAAGCATTGCAGCAGCCATCCCAAAATATTTCGGCCGTTGCCGTGGATCACCAACCGTATCTAACACCATAGCTTGTACAACAGGCATTGTTCCTCCTGCTACTCCTGTAAAAAATCTAGCAAAAAGTAATGAATAAAGTGTAGTTGCTAAGCCACACCAAGCATATCCCAATGCTGATGAAACAATGGATCCCATAATAATTGCTTTCCTACCAACTGTATCGCTTAGTTTTGACATGAAAAAGTTTCCAACAAATTGTCCAACGCCAAATGCGAATATAGTTAATCCCACCTCGACCGAAGAACCACAACCAGGTGTCTCGCCACATATTTGAGTCACATTACTGTTTTTTACATATTGTGGGCATGTTGGACATTGAGTTCCTTCCTCCCATGGTAATTCAAGTGTATAATATGGCAAAATTGGTATTCCTATTCCTGCACCTAGAAAATCAACAAAGGCACATAAATAGGCTGGCCACAATACTTTTAAAACATTTGGCGGTGAAGATGATGATGATGAAGTACTTGTTTCCTCCTCCTCTTTTTTGTTCGTTATTACATTATCTTCTTTTTTTTCCGTGATATTAACATCTTTTGAAGATGATGATGATGAAGTACTTGTTTCCTCCTCCTCTTTTTTGTTCGTTCTTACATTATCTTCTTTTTTTTCCGTGATATTAACATCTTTTAATTCAAGTTCTTTTGATTGGCTCATCTTGTCTATGTAAATTCTTGTATGTTTGTATATGCATGTATTTATCTATATTTCTGTTCTTTCTGTGGATGGGCTCCATATATTTATTTGTTCCATCGGAATAGATGATGAGTGCATTTTTTGAATTTTTTTTGGAGATTTTTCTACTACAGTATATTTTTGATGATGGTTCGACATAAAAAGAAATTACCGATCAAATTATTGTATTTAAGTATAAATTGATAGTACTGTTTGTAATAGATATTTCGTTCTTTTCTTTCTTCGCAAGAAGTGCAAATAAAAAATCCATGTTCGGTCCGATCCTTACTGGCTTAGCTTTTTGCATAATTTTATACTAAAACTACTAAAGATATTTAAGATATAGAAACAGAAAGAGAAAGATGTAGTGACAGAACTGAAAGAAAGAAACAATTATACCACCAAGAAGAAGAAGAACAAAAACAATTAAACAAAAAATAAAAAAAACCGTCTTAGTAAACAATTATAACTATTAGTATATCATTATGAGTGAAACTATTTCAACTGCAGTGACTGAATTATTTAATATTAAAAGGCCAATTATATTGGCAGGTATGAATGTTGCTGCCGGACCGGAACTCGCTGCTGAAGTGACGAACAACGGTGGATTAGGTGTTATTGGTGGTGTTGGGTATACACCAAAATTCTTGAAAGCACAATTGGATGAATTGAAATCGTATTTGAATGACAAAAATGCACCTTTCGGTGTTGATTTACTTCTTCCGCAAGTTGGTGGTAGTGCAAGAAAAACAAATAAAGATTACACAGGTGGTACACTTCCTCAATTAATTGATATTATCATTGAAAGTGGTGCTAAATTATTTGTAAGTGCAGTGGGTATTCCTCCTAAATGGGCAGTTGATAAATTGCACGGTAATGGCATTTTATGCATGAATATGATTGGTGCACCTAAACATGCAGCAAAAGCTTTAGCTGTTGGTGTCGATATTATTTGTGCACAAGGTACTGAAGGTGGTGGCCATACTGGTCAAGTCGCTACGTCTGTATTAATTCCAATGGTAGTCGACAGTGTACGTGGTAAAAAATCACCTTTAACTGGGAAACAAGTACCAGTAATTGCTGCGGGTGGGATATTTGATGGTCGTGGCTTAGCAATGGCATTGTGTTTAGGTGCAGACGCTGTTTGGGTTGGTACCAGATTTGTTGCAGCTGAGGAAGCTGGAGCACCTCCAGCGCACCAAAAAGCAGTTTTAAGAGCAGGTCCACATGACACCATCAGGAGTACGATTTATACTGGCCGACCTATGCGTATTATTAAAAATACATATGTAGTCGATGCAGAGGAAAATCATGCAGAGGAAATCAAAGAATTTGCAAATCGAGGTATTATTTACATGCAAGGCGATTCGAGAAGACGCAAAGAAGCTGGTGAAGAATGGAGTGTACAGCAACAAATGGAAGCACGACCTCAATTAATGGGTCAAGCTTCTGCTGCTATTGATGCTGTTGAACCAGCATCGAAAATCATGGATGAAATGATAGCTGGTGCCTTGGCAACTTTACGACGTGGAGTTGGTATGGCAGCAAAGTTGTAAACAAACCAATACCGCTACCATCAAGGAGGAACTTACCAACAAGTTATTATAACAATTGTATTGCTTTTAGGAATATTACCTTTATCACCACGAAAACGTCGTGTTATCAATGTATTATAATCCTCGTGCAAAAAAATTTATGCAAAAATCGAGACGAGACAAAAAAACACCGCTTGCAAATGTGAGGCTGCTTAAAAAATTCGTAAATCGTTATTTTATCAATTTTGCCTATCAACACTATACCAAAAAAACCAGAAGTATTCTGATGGTTTTCAACAAATAGGTACCCTCAAGTACAAAAAATACCTAGTATATCCTATCAAATATATCAAACACTACAAATCTACTTAGTATATGAAAAGGACTACATTAAGTATAAATATGATAGGAAATGAAAAACAGAAAATGTGGCAAAAAAACACACTTTTCAGTGTAAAATGTTGAAAGGCCTGTGTCCATGCTAATTTCTAAATGCTATTTCCATATATTAAAAACACTTCATAGGGA
>LT649854.1:0-12443 GCA_900128395.1 Stramenopiles sp. TOSAG23-2
CCGTGGTTGGCATCACATTTTGTTAAAGATTGCACATATTGTTTGCGTTGCATTCTGGCATTATTATTTATTAGATTTATTGGCGAATGTTTTTTTTTAGTAGTCGTCGTGTCGTCGTCCTACCGTCCTACCACACTACTGGTGGTAGTCCGGGTAAATCGTCTATATGAATATCATATTCTAATAAGTATAGTTTTTTTTATCAAAAGTGCTAAAAGTGCCAAAAGAAACTCTGGCTGCTATTATTTCGAATTATTAGAATTATAGCTATCGGCTATCGGTATATAATATGATATACTTGGTACAATACTATTATATAATACATACATACATACTACAGACTACAGCTGTTTAATTTATAATAAGTTATTAGTATTATCGATATAATACAACAATTTAAATTATAATAAAGAATAAAGCACTAAAAAATATGATAATAGTAGCAGTTGTCTTCTTCAATTATTAATACAAACTACGAAAACTCTTGTTACAGAATATTAATACCACTTCTATATTGATATCTTGCTCTCCGCCCAAAGAAGATCTACATAGGCAGGTAAGATAATGCCATCTTCAGCTGAGGTGGAAGATTACCGCAAACAATATGTGCAATCTTTAACAAAATGTGATGCCAACCACGGACGTTATTCAATGTTGACAATGAACTTTTCATCAGTGGAATATTATCTTGGTGATTTTGATCCAGTAAAAACGAGCGTTGCTTATCATCTTTTAACAAAGACAGAAAAGTATTGCATAGATGGATTTGAATGTGCGCCACAAGTGCACTTGTGTGTACCTTGTCAGTTTGGTAAATATTGCCCACCTGGCTCTGTGCGGTACAACAACTCTGCTCTTGTGAATATTTGTCCAAAAGGTCATTTATGTAAAACACCGAAAGATAAGGAATTATGTCCTGCATCGTTTGCTTGCGGCTTTGGCAGCGCAAGTTTAAATAGCCCGGTGACACCATCATGCAGTAATTATGAAAACAATGTGGCTGTCTACTGCCCAGAAGGGTCCTCTCTTTCGTCACAATTCACATTTGAAAATCTATGCAAAGGAGGTTATTATTGTCCAAAAGGTGGAAATGGAACAAATCGCCAAATATTATGCCCAGAAGGCCATTTTTGTTATGAAGGTGTTGCTCAACCAATTCCATGTACGAAGGGATTGCTAGTTGATACGACCGATTTTGGATTTAAAAATGCATGTTCGTATGGCAGATCTTATCCTAGTTATGATGTTTTTCAAACAGTGCAACTATTAATAGTCTTGTTGTTTCTTTATATTATTTCGAAGGGTATTATTTTTGTGAAACAATTGTTGAAAACTTATAGTGATAAAAAATTAAAAAAACTGTACAAAACAAAAAGTGAAGCAGCATTTTTAAAATTTATAAAAAGCTCAAATGATGATGCTTTACATGATAATCGTAAAATAAGCATGACTGGTTCAACTAAAAAATTAAATATTGTACTAAAAGAGAAAGGACTTTTAAGTTCAGTAGAAAATAATATGATCCTTGATATGTTTGACCATATTGATATTCAACATCATGGAAAAATTAGCAAAAGTGAATTAGAAAAATTTCTTACTCATCAAATGGAGAGAGGAAAAAGTAATTCCAATGTAAAAATGTTCTCAAATCCACTTAAATCAAACGGTGGAACGTGGAAACAAAAAGTGCGATCAATTTTTAAGAAATACGATAAAGATCAAACTGGGTATTTAGATAAAGAATCCTTTCAGCAATTATTTCGAGAATTTGACTCTGTACAGAGAAAATCTGAAGTTGATCAAAAAAAGCGAAATGATGAAAGCAACAATGCAAATGATTTTTTAACAGGCGTTAGCAACAATTTTACTGGCTTCAAAGCGGATCACCGAAAATATTCTATACAATTTAACGGACTAGGCTTGAGTTTAAAATCTAATCACAAAGTTGTCTTGAAAAATGTGACTGGTGAATTTTTCCATTCTCAGCTTATTGCTATTATGGGGCCCTCTGGATGTGGAAAATCAACGTTTTTAAACACTTTATCTGGAAGAGCATATTACGGGCATAAGAAAGGGGTAATGCAAATAAATCACAAAGATGACACGTTATTAAATCATCGAAAATCAGTTGGATTTGTACCCCAAGAGGATACAGTTTTTGATATGTTAACAGTTTATGAAAATTTAATGTATTCGTGTGAACTTCGTTTGCTTGGATCAACTAAGTCAAAAAGAAAAAGAATCGTTGAAGATGTCATACATTTATTAGAACTTGAAAAAATAAGACATTCAGTAGTTGGTTCAGTTGAAAAAAGAGGTATCAGTGGAGGGCAAAGAAAACGAGTCAATATTGGAATGGAATTAGTTGCAGATCCTTCAATAATCTTTTTAGATGAACCTACCAGTGGTTTGGATAGTGCTTCAGCATCTGTTGTTTTATCAGCGTTAAAAGATTTAACCCATTTAGGGATCACAATCATAGCAGTAATCCATCAGCCAAAATATTCCATTTTTGAACTTTTTGATCAATTGTTACTCTTAGGTACAGGTGGGGAAACCGTATTTTGTGGTCCCGTGTCATATGTTAAAGATTATTTTGCCTCGCTCGATTTTAAAATGCGTGAGGAAAATGCAAATTTAGCAGACTTCATTATCGATGTTTGCGCCGGGATTATCCCACGTGAAAACCATCCATCATATTTGCCTAGTGATTTACCTAAATTATGGGAGAAACGTGGAGTTGAAGTTGTGAAGGAACACCAAGACCACCATAATGACGTGAGGCTAGAAAATGCTGGCAAACAAAATGACGGTTCGTTATCACCAAACGATTTGTCGAAGTTTCTTAAGTCACTTCGTTCGTACTTGCTCATTACGTCGAAGAAAAAACTTTTCTTAGATGATTTAACGGCGTTATGCAAATTAATAGATAGAGATGGCATATTGCCACGCAAAAGTTTAAATATAATAAAAAGATTTGTCCATTCATTGATTATCGAAGAATCGTCAAATGAACATAAAAAACGATATTCTTATAAAAGTATTTATACCAAGTTGAAAACATTTGTTGAAATTACAAATAAAAATGCAAAAAATAGTCGAGCTAACCGTCAAAAAAAGAAAAAAGCAAGAGGTAGGAAATTTCGAGCATCGATGATGGATTCCAAAGAAGCAAATTCAATGTTAAATTTTACTAACCAAGCACAAAATGATAATGATGGAAAAGCATATAAAAGTATCCTTACTCAAGACAATAATGATAATACAAATAACAATGGGAAATCCTTGATGCACATATTTTGGACTGGTTGGCATCAATATTGGATTTTGCAACACCGTTGTTTTATAATATTAGTTTACAACAATTGGAAGCGAATATTAAGTGATACATTTATTTTGATTTTGTGTGGAATTATTACTGGTGGAATGACTCAATCAACTGTATCTTCATTAAATTACCCTATATTGCCAATTGCATTGACATTGTGCGTCACATTGCTTGGAGTTTTAAGTGCTGTAAGTGCCACAAATATTTTTGGTGGGACGAAATTATTATATTTTCGCGAACGCGCATCGAATTTATACGTCTTTCCATATTTTATTTCAAGGATATTATTAGATATAGTAACAATCGTTTTAAAAAGCAATATTTTTTTGATGTTGCGACCCCGTTAATTGGTAGATTAGAATTAGTCGCAGTATTTGCATTTACGGCTTATGCGGCAAGTCCAATCGGTTATATGATCTCGATCATTGTTAATGATAAACCATCAACAGTGGCAATAACTGCTGCTGTAACATTTATTCTAGGCGGTCTTATGACAGGACTGAATCCAGAATTAGCAACTGTTAAAACGTATGCTTTTCCATTACCACAATTGTATGATTTGAGTTTTGGGAGATGGGCTGTTGAGGGGATATTAAGCGAATGGATTGTTAAATCTCCGTTCCCATATATGTCTACAGCAAAAGATTTTTTTGAGGACAAAGGATATGAAATATATGCTGGTAGAGGGGAAACAAATATTGTCAGTCTTTTTATAATTGGTACATTTCTGCGATTCGTGACATTAATTTTGTTAATCACAATCAATCGAGACAAACAGCTGCATTTAAAGCTTGGTATCGTGAACAAGCTATGCTTTTGGAATAAATTAAAGAACAAACAAAAAAAAAGAATGGCAATGTTACAAAGAGATGTTCTAAAAGCAAAAAAACATACTCATCATCATCATCCAAATAAATCGCATTTTAAATTTGATAAGAAAAGAAGCAGCGTTTTAACAGATATATTAGAAGATCATAATTATGATCATGGCCACGAAAAGCATATTGCAAGCGGTAATGGGAGTATAACAAGTAATGTTCGAAATTTTAATACATCAAGTGAAAGTAAACCTGTTGCAGTTATGGTAGAAATGCGGATGCAAAAAAACCCTTTACATCATGGCAAAGGGAAAAGTACGTGGGTGGAGAATCCACTTAAATCATGAAAACTATTGTGGAGTATATAATGTACGAATCGTACGAAGTATATATATATATGAGATATACTGATATATTTAAAAATAAAAAAATTATTTTATGACACACTCTAGTATGATATCATACTTTGTACACGTCAGTAATTGTTAATATTTGTACGAGAATCTTTTTTTTATTTAAAACGCGTGATTTCCTACATCTTTATATCAATATCTACCATTTCAGAATACCCCATTTCATAATAACTTTCACCTTTTCTCTTCTATAATATGTACCACCACCAAAACAATTAATCCGATCAGTACAATACAACGCACAAACTTGTCCAGGACAGTGTACAGTTGAAATACGTAATACGTAATACAGGATACAAGGTTTTTATTGAAAGTGCATAAGTGCATATGATTTTTTTTGGATTTTATTATACTTGTTAGTATAATTTTTTTTTATATAATATAAATAATTTGTTATTTTGTTACATCTTTTGATTTTGATTACATTACATCATATCATCACCCTCTTGTAAATACAATATTGATGCTTCTTTTCTAAATTTTAAAGCTCGTTTTTCTGATGGTGTTAAAACTTTCTTCTTTTTCTTTATACGATTGTTATTTATTTTTGTTGGTGTTTGTTTTTTAATAGATATAGGTGTTGTTGTCGTTTTTATGTCTTCGTCTGATGATGAATGATGAAAAACAAATTGAATATCATCATCTAATAATTTATTATAATTATTTTCATTATCCATTACAATATTAATATCATCCATAAATTTGCTATCGTTATTAGTAGTATCAACACTAATGTTATTTTTATTTGTCGCCATTCGTTTTTTATAATACTCTTTTTGTTTCTTTTTCTTTGTATCACTAGATGGATGATAAATTTCTATTGTTGATTGAACATATTCATTGACATAATTTTGTTGCTTATTATTATTCGATTTTCTATGGTTATTCAACATGTTGCCATTATTATTATTATCATCTTATCTTGTAAGAAACAGAATTTAGAGCTAATAAAATTATTGTTAAATCATACAACCTGTACAAAGGATGTATTAAATACTGAAACTAGCTTAGGAGATACACCGTTGACTTTTGCTGATGGCAATGGTTTAAATCGTTTTAAATATTTAGATGGCAATAATATAAGTGATGTTGAAACAGAGATTGTTCATTTATTAAAAGTTAAAATGGGGAGAATGGATACGATGACGATTAATAATGAAGGTTAAAATACTTCTTTTTAGGATTTTAGCACGTGCGCACTTTTTAGTATACAATTTTTTCATACTTCTTTATTTTTATTTTCCCTATATACTACTATAATTATTTATTATAGCAATAGCGGATATAGCGGTGTGCGGTGTGGTAAACTTAACTTTTTATATATAGGCACAGACCACATGTGGTAGACTATGTGGTAGTCTATGAATACAGTACCAGAATATGCATAGCATATACACAGCACGGAATATAAAAAATAAAAGGGCCAATTAACTATGGGGGGAAATATTTTAATATGGTACGCATCGTACGCACGTACGCACGTACCATACATTTCACAGTTGTTTTTAACCTATAATAATTCGAGCATTGACAGGGCAGAAATACCAATAGTAATCCATTATAAAATATGTCTATTATTTTGATAAATATATATACATACCAAGACAAATATATTTATATACATACACAAATAGAACAAATCACAAATAACAATATTGATAACAGCATTATTCAACCCAATATCATTATTGTATCTTCTCTCTGTGTTATACAATACATACATATATATATACAATATATAAATAAAAGAAAGATGTCAACAACAACTACAACGACGACAACAACTGATACCGCATCAACCACGAAAAATACAAAACCAGCTTTTAACATACCAGCAGGTGGTAGTAGTAGTAAAAATCATACAATATATTATCCATACCATCGTAATGAAGGGTATCCAAAACAAATGATGGCAAACTTTCGTTTGGTAAAGGTAGCAAGTTTAAAACGATACATACGATATTATAATGTACAAGTACGTCCAGATAGTACACCAGTAGAACTTGCAAGTGCAGTTGCAAAACATTTTAAACGAGACTTAGATGTGAGTGGTAGTGTAGCAGGTGAAAAGAAAGTGATCGAGCATTTTGTTGAACAAGTAACAAGAGAACAGCGTGGGCATGGATTAGGTGGCGACCATGACCCATCCGTCAACGATGTCAGTTCGAAGAAACGCAAGCGCACCGGTGAGACTGCTCCATGGATTGTACCAGATGGCGATATTCAACCAGGTGCCGAAGTGGCTGCAAGAGTAGGAAACGAGTGGATTCATGCTCGTATTGTTCGTTATATAACACGTACAAAGAAGTATGAAGTCGAAGATGCTGATGCTGAATCCCAAGATAAAGGTAAATGTTACCATGTGCATACTAAATATGTATTGCCATTGATTATACCAAAGCTTAGTGCTGAATTGATAAAAGGCGAACGTGTCTTGGCATTGTTTCCATATACAACTAGTTTTTACGAAGGGCAAATTGTATCAACTGAAGCGCATGATCGATATGGTGTAAGATTTGATGATGATGTTGAAGATGGCAAATTAGTAAAGAAAAGAAAAATACCAAGATATTTTGTTGTACCATTTCCACAACATTTGCAAAAAGATAAAAAAGCAAAATAAAAAACTCTCTTTCTATATCTACACATGTAGAGTAAAGAACTTTTTTAGATTTAATACATTACGTTATTTTACGTATTATAATATATTAAAACAAGAAATGTAGCAACATAAATATCAAATTTACGTCACTTTAAAACGTACAACAAATCTATCTTCTTGTATTTGTCTTGAAATAATAACATATCAATATATTAACATGTTAAATACCATTCATAAAGTCACTGGTGTAAAAATAAAACCAAATGATTCAAAAAGATTATTGTATATATGTATTGTATTGTTTTTATTATTAACTTCAAATGGGATATTGTCACCAATACGCGATACGTTAGGCTCGATGCAAGGTAAAGATGTTGTGTCATATTTGGTATCTATGTCTACATTTACTATGATTGCAATTAATCCGTTGACGTCATACATTGCAAATAATTGTACTACATTAATCATGGGTAAAATTTATATTCGTGGTGCTTGTATAACTTGTCTACTGTTTTTTTTAATTTTTCGTTTTCAACCAACATTTGATAATATAACTATGTCTATATTTTTCATTTGGGCTAATTTACATTCTGTATTGTCTGTATCAGTCGTATGGGGTGTTTCCGGCGATATATTGGATTTAAAAGAATCACGTTCATATTTTGCATTATTAAGTTTAGCAGGTACTGCTGGTCACATATGCGGCGCCGGGTTAACATCCTTTTTAACACGAAGAAATGTGAATGTAAAATATATATTATTGATCCCAATTGTGTTGTTGGAAATATGTTATGAAATATATATTTATGTTTTAAATATGAAACAAGATGAAGAAAATGAAAATAATATATCGTCATCACAACAACAGTCGTCTCAACAGAAAGACAAGAAAGAGGTAAACAAAAAAGGTACCAACCAGAAAAACGAAGACAATAGTTTGGCATCTAATTTTTGTAGTGCATGTTCATCATTGTATACATTGTTTATAATTTTATATACAACATGTTATTCAGTTGGTTTAACAATGTTGTATCTAGAAAAAATCAGTATATTATCACATTTAAATACAAATGAGAAAGCACTTGCATTTGCAAATATGAATTTTTTTGGCTCAATAACTACAATGGTAATACAAATATTTCTAGCAGGTCGTATGTTATCAAAATCTTCCACATCAATATCTTTATTATTATTACCATTGTCATTTAGTTTTGGGTTTTTCTGTATTTTTCAATGGAATGATGATGGCAATGCTATGAAATCGTTGTATATGTTTGAAATTTTAAGACGTGCTGTTGCATATGGTTTTGTCAAGCCTGTACGTGAATTGTTATACCAAGCTTTAGATAAAAGTCAAAAATATAGCACAAAAGCTTTCAATGATAGTATTGCTAGAAAAGTCGGAGATATGTTCGCACCATTATATAGTGTATTAACCTCTGAATGGAGGATGCTAAATGTAACGTGTGTTTGTACTTTGTGGTGTTGGCTTGCCGTTTATTTGGGAATAACATTTGATAAAAAAATGGTGTCTACTTCATCTTCAGGTCGTAGTAGTAGTAAAAAAAAAGTTCGTGCGAAAACTCCAGCTAAGAAGAAAGCAACACCAGCTAAAAAAAAGAAAGCAACACCAGCTAAAAAAAAGAAAGCTACCCCGAAAAGCAAAGGGCGTACAGCAAGTAGAAGAAGAAGAAGTTCAAGACGCTAAGAAAAAGAAAATATTCTATAATTCTCCGGGGTTAAATATTTGATGTTTGATAGACGACATACAAAATGAGTATCATATGATAAAAGAAGACGATAACTACTGTATGTGTACAGGTAAATTGAGGGATGATTTTAATTCGTAGATAATTTGTTTTAGAAAAACAAAAGCAGAGAGAGGAGAGGGTATATAGTATATGCGCGTATATATATAATATAAGGTCACAAGAATAATATGATAATATACTCTCGTAGAATAATATGATACAGTAGTTATCGTCTTCTTTTATCATACTCATTTTGTATGTCGTCTATCAAACATCAAATATTTAACCCCGGAGAATTATAGAATATTTTCTTTTTCTTAGCGTCTTGAACTTCTTCTTCTTCTACTTGCTGTACGCCCTTTGCTTTTCGGGGTAGCTTTCTTTTTTTTAGCTGGTGTTGCTTTCTTTTTTTTAGCTGGTGTTGCTTTCTTCTTAGCTGGAGTTTTCGCACGAACTTTTTTTTTACTACTACTACGACCTGAAGATGAAGTAGATAATAATAATGCATCTGCCTCATCAACTGATAAACGTTCATCACGATACATCAATTCAAGCTCAACACCTTCTTCATCCAACCAATCTTCACCCGTTTTTGGATGGGTCATGTATAAAGAGTTGAAGCCAAATGATTCAAGCAATTTCACCATTTTTCTATTGGAACTTCCACCTGCAATGTTCACAAGGAAACTTGTGCTTGACGATTTTGCTGCATTCAACGCAGCAGCTAAACATAAACGACCATATCCACTACCACATACAATAGGAATATCCGTCCATTTCGCACTTCCAGCATTACCAATTTCTTTTGCAATGTTTCTACCCTTGCTTGATAATTTGACAGTAGGATCGTAACGATGATGACTTTCATCTGGGCCTGGGTAGCTACTTAAATATGCATCATGCAATACAACCATACCTTTAATGTCCGAACCGTCTTTAAGAACAAAGATGCGTAAACCTTGCCAAGCAAAATTTGCACCTCCATTATTAATATCGTATTCATCATCATCTGGAACTTGACCATCAATTTTACTTGAACCTTGTAAATATGTACCAGCAACGCATGATAAAAAGTCGTATACAAAGGTAGACCTCAAACGCCCGCTAGTTAATTTCTTCAACGTGCCATTTGAACGCAATGCTTTGTGAACACCTTTTGCCGTTTTAGATGTAACTTCCACAACTTTAACGTTGGATTGTTTTGCTGCAGCAGTTAAAACAGAAGAAGCAGATTTGTAATTACTTTTTTTTCTTGGTGTTGGTGGAGCACTGCTACTACTTTTCTTTTTACTGCTACTTTTCTTTTTCCTGGATGATGCTTTTGACTTCTTTGAAGGAGTTGATGATGATGCTGCAGCTGAAAGCATATAAAAAATGATAAATATACCTATAACTAATGGTATTGCCATTTTATTTGCTTTAATAGCATCCATATCCATAGCTGCTATGTCTTTTAATAATGAACTAATTAGTGAAGTCGCTGTTTGTGCTACATCTGTTACGGTTTCTATTGCATTATTTTCTGACATGTTGAATTTGTTTTTTGTTCCTCTCTTTTTTCTCTTTCGTTGTTACTACCACAATGATGAATGAGTCTAGTTGTTGTTGTTTCAACTGTTTGATAACTATTTGTAAGTGAAGTGAATGAATATTATATCATCATATACACTTTTTTATAATTCATTTTTTATAAATAATAACCACATAATTAGAATAATAGTGAGATGATAAAAGTATTATTATTATTACTGGATGATTACATTAGTACATACATAGCAGCCATACAGTTAGATATATAATACATACTGTATATTATCATAGAGAGCTAGAGGGGGAATACTATACTTACTATGGGTACATATACAGGAATATATAACAGTACCTGGTAATATACTAGCATCACATAGGAAAGATAGCACTATGCTGTATCATCAAGAATCTTATCGAAACTTCACCTGTGTGATGATGTGCACCTGTTGATTCTATTTGATCCTGATGCTGATTGATTTCTTGTTTTTTAAATCTTGTGTGTGCTGTGTGCTGCCTAACACTGTGGTTGCTATTTAATAACAGGCTTATAATGCTAATACGGCCTAGGTTGTTCATCTTCATGGCTGGGCGGCTGACAATTATTATGAATAATATGAAAATAGCATTGGCAATCAATCATCGCCACTCAATCAATAAAGATCAATCTCGAGATTGGTGATGTGATACCTATGGTACAATGGAAATACCATTATTATACATCGAAATACCATTACAATGTTATTAAATAATATCACCATATAGTACTCATAACAAATATATATACTATATAGTTCACAAATATTTACATAAACATATATAGAACGTAGATCGTATATATATATATATAACAGAACAAACATAAACAATAATAATTACTATATTATATTATATTATTAAATAAAAAACAATGGCTGTTGGAAAAAACAAGAAATTGGGACGCAAGAAAGGAAGAAAGAAGGTTGTAGATCCTTTTACTAAAAAAGATTGGTATGATGTAAAAGCACCAAATATGTTCACAAACAGGGAAGTATGCAAAACACCTGTTAGTAGAACTGCTGGTGTTAAAACATCCACTGAAAGTTTGATGGGTCGTGTATTCGAAGTATCTCTTGCTGATTTGAACAAAGATGAAGCACTTGGTTACCGTAAAATTAAATTGATCGTTCAAGAAATTCAAGGTAAAAGTGTTTTATGTAACTTTTACGGTATGGGCTTTGCACGTGATCGTTTATGTGCTTTGATCAAAAAATGGCAAACTTTAATTGAAGCTAGTGTTGATATCAAAACCACCGATGGTTACTCCCTTCGCCTTTTCTGCATTGGTTTCACCAACAAAAGGAAGAACCAACAGAGAAAAACGTGTTACGCACAAAGCTCCAAAGTACGCAAGATTCGCGCACGCATGATATCAATCATGGAACGTGAAGCAGTTAAATGCGACATGAAAGAGTTGGTATTGAAATTTATCCCAGAAATCATTGGTAAAGAAATTGAAAAAGAATGCCAAGGTATCTATCCATTAAAAGATGTTTACATTCGCAAAGTTAAAATGTTGAATCAACCAAAATTTGATCTTTCCAAATTGATGGAATTGCATGAAGGTGGTAGTACCGAATCAGGTAGTAAAGTAAAACGTGAAATAAACGAAGGTACTGTTGACGGTTTAGCAGGTGCAGGAGGTAGACTTTAAAACATATAATAATTTATCATTGGTAATATAAAAAAAACTCTTAAAGTTTTAATTTTCATTAATAAATCAATATTTTAACTCTCTCTCTCTCGCCGTATATTTTTATATTGTTATCACACCACAAGACTATATACAGAGACACACAAAGGCAATTTACGTACGTACCGAACATACACACACCTCTACGAAGTCGTATTTTTTGAAATAAAAATACTTTTTTTGTTTAATATAAATATTTTAAAAATTATAGCTGTCCTCTCTACAAATTCAAAAATTCCGCAATAGTACTCTCATATGATATGATATTATAT
>LT649855.1:0-12423 GCA_900128395.1 Stramenopiles sp. TOSAG23-2
CGATGGCACGAAAGATTGGCAGGGTATTACCTCCTCGGCAGACGGGACGAAGCTAGCGGCGGTTGCGTATGGTGGCAACATATGGACACTTGTTATACCATGCCCAATTCCTACCAGCGGTTCCGCCACCATCACCAGCGACTGTACTATGACGGACGAAGTTGCCGTTTCAGGAGACTTGACCGTGACGGGGAACGAGAATACATACTACACTAAGATTGAAATGGCTGAATATGACCGGTGGTTCTCCTAGTGGTAGTGGTGGCGGTTCTATTCATATTTCTATTAATGTAGATGCTCATTTGAATATCACTCATTGTGTCTTCTACAAGAACAGTGTTGGTTCTAATTATGGCGGAGGCGCAATCTACGCTGATGCATATGATGTTTTGGTCTCTTTGATGAATACAGAATTTATAAAGAACAATGCCGGTGTTTATGGTGGTGCTGTCTATTTTCGATATGGAACATTAAATAGTCACAATGTTCAATATATTCAGAATAATGCTGGTCATGGTGGTGGACTATGTTTGTTCTATAATAAGCTCAGTTCCATAAACAATGATTTGTTTACTTTGAACAAAGCAAAATACAGGGGCGGAGGTATTTATGTATATGGTATTACCAGTTATAGTAGTATATTGGCTATTGTGCAAACAACATTGAAACACAATAAACAAACGACAGGAAGTAATCACAAGTATGGTGGGGGTGGAATATACATTGATTCCAATATTATCATTTCCATGAGAGAAAGTATATTCATTGAAAACGAAGCAGAAGCTCAGGATTCTGGGCATCAAATTATGACTTACAATGATTCATCTGGTACCCCGTCCATCACACTGGTCAATACAAACTTTACACACATTGATGGAACGGCGAATAATTTCTATGGGCATGATGGTTCATCAGGTGGAACTGCCAAATACATAGCCCCGAAAAATTGCGGTACAAACCCATGCACTGTTTCCCCTTTTGCTGGAACATGCACTGCTAGAACGAACACAACTTACGGAGTTCTTTGTGACTTGACAGGATGCCCGACTGGTGAATTTAGAAACGCACTAGAAGTTACCGAGTCCATGTTACCCCCTCCCAACCCGCCATCATGTTCAGCATCAACGACGACAACACAAGAGCCAACTACAACAACAACAGAAGCACCTACGACAGTAACTACAACAGAAGCATTAATGCTCGGGGGGGAGTGGAACTGTGCCGATACGAGTGGGGTGTTTACGCTGTCGAATGACTGTACTATGACGGACCAAGTTGCCGTTTCAGGAGACTTGACCGTGACGGGGAACGAGAATACATACACGACGCTGACAGCAGCAAGCGGAAAGAGGCATTTTAAGATTGAAAGTGGAACTCCTACGTTGACATTGGAATGGTTGAACATGACTGGTGGTTCTCCTACTGGCGAGAGTGGTGGTTCTATACGTATTTATAATGTAGATGGACATTTGGATATCACTCATTGTGTCTTCTATAAGAACTCTGTTGGTTATGAGAAAAGTGGGGGCGCTATCCATGCTTTTGATGATACTAATAAAAATGTTTTGATCTCTTTGACGAATACAAAATTTATAGAGAATAATGCTGATTTTGATGGTGGCGCTGTCTTCTTAACATATGGAAGATTCAATAGCCATAATGTTCAATACATTCAAAATACAGCTGCTCGGGGTGGCGGACTCTATTTGAACTATCTTAAGGATAGTACGATAAACAGTAATTTATTTTCTTTGAACGAAGCAGTGAACTACGGAGGAGGTATTCATATATATGGTCAGACCTATACTCCTAAACAAAGTGTATTGGATATAACAAGATCAATATTCAAACACAATAAACAAACGACGGGAACTGGCGATCAATCTGGCGGGGGTGGAATTAGTATTACTGGATATGTTATCATTTCTATTAGAGAAAGTACATTTATTAAGAATGAAGCCGAAGCTGAGGATCATGGGCATCAAATTAGGACGCGTGAAGATGGCTCTAATATTCCCTCCATCACACTGGTCAATACAAACTTTACAAACATTGATGAAACGGCGAATAATTTCTATGGGAAGGATGCTTCTGGAAGTGGAACTGCTAAACACACAACTCCGAAAATTTGCAGTACAAACCCATGCACTGTTTCCCCTTTTGCTGGAACATGCACTGCTAAATAACTGTGACTTGACAGGATGCCCGACTGGTGAATTTAGAAACGCACTAGAAGTTACTGAGTCCCTGTTACCCCCTCCCAACCCACCATCATGTTCTGCATGGACAAATTGCACCGCCGGCCAGTACATCGCTACGAACGGAACCGATTCATCTGACCGTGTATGCTCACCTTGCGGTGCCGGAACATATTCAGCTTCCGCCAACGCATTCTCTTGCACTGCGTGGTCCAGTTGTGTAGCGGGCCAAAAGATAGACGCCAACGGCACAAGCAGCACCGACCGGAAATGCGTAGCATGCTCTAGTGGACAATATTCTACCACGACGAACCAATTCTCTTGTACCAATTGGACAGCATGTAATTCATCTGAAATAGAAAGTGTTGCGGGTTCTACAACAACAGATAGAGTTTGTGCATTGTCTGAGAGTCCTTCTCCAACGGCAGAATCGCCATCACCGGGTGGAAATACGCCATCGTCCGAGTCGCCGTCACCTTCTGGAAATACGCCATCGTCCGAGTCATCATCTGAGTCAACTATAAATTCACCATCACCATCCGAATCAGTCATGGAAGTTACGCCATCTTCGGAAGCCACTGTAGAAGTGACACCATCGCCTAAGTCAGACATAGGCTCATCATCTTCTGAGTCACAAGCGGGAGATGCCGTAGATTCGTATCTACCTTCACCACCACCATCTACCCGAAAGCAGCCGACGTATGGTATAAAAAGACGAACACCAGCATTTAATCGAGAATCTCTAACGGTGGAACAAATTATTGGTATTAGTAGTGGAACGTTTTTCTTTTTAGTTCTGTTAGCATATGCTGCGGAGTATGTTGATGAACAAACAGCAGCTCGTAAACGAAAGGAAGAGGAGGCTCGCAAGAAGAAAGAAGATGAGGCTCGTAAGGCAAAATTATTGAAACTCCGGAAAGCGAAAAAAGCAAAACTTCAGAAAGAGAAAGAATTAAAGAAGAAAAATAGAACCACAGTGGTACCGAATAAATAATTCAATTGT
Organism: Stramenopiles sp. TOSAG23-2; assembly: GCA_900128395.1. Taxonomy (NCBI): domain Eukaryota; species Stramenopiles sp. TOSAG23-2. The sequence goes on from LT649855.1 coordinate 3,202, forward strand.
TTGAAACGATCAATAGAACAACACTAGATTCTTCTATATACCCTTGTAATTTAATTATTGATGGGAGAAATCAATCATCTAATTTGTTCAATATGTAAGAAGTAATTTAACAGAGATAATTAGTTTTATATATATGTGCATATCTAATATATTAATACGTAAATATTTATTTTAAAATATATCCCTATCAAATTCTATTATTATTTATACTTAAATTGTAGTATATAGAATTCGATCGAAATGTTCTTTCACTTTTACTTTAACTTATTGATGTGCTGTTAGAACATATATATAATCGAACGGGCGTGGAAGGATAGAAACCTACTCATGCTTGTAGAGTATTAGTTTGCAGAGATGCATTAGAGCTTTATTATAGTAGGATAGTATATTTATTCTTGCGATTGAGTAGTGAGCATATTACTTAACACAAGAAGTGTAAAATTTTTATAACACTACAATAAAATACAAATATTATATATTTACATCGTCGAAACGTGTATCAAAAAGAAAGATTGTAACACATTAGCAACACAAAAAAAATGGCATCATTATTAACAAAAGAACCAACTGAAAATAATAATACCTCTCTTCTTAATGGAGATACATTACTAATGCTCCCAGTAGAATTGCTTGCTATTATCATATCATTTATAACAAATGATAAAAAAGAAATTTTTCGTATTTCACTTGTTAATAAAATACTATTCAATTCACTTTTCAACAGTGAAGATATTGGCGCAGATGAAATTTGGCGTTCATTAACTAAAGAAACATTTCGTGTAACACAAGAGAAATTTAATCATTTCCCTAAAATAAAGTCACATAAAACATTATATTCAATATTGGAGCAATATGTACCGAAAGAAGGATTTTATGTCTTGTCTGAAATGCATCCTTGGGGTATATTATTTCTTTTTCATTTTGTAAAAGGGCAATTTGTTGGTGAACTGATGATACCAACAAATGTAATGAATGTACAACCTGAGTATGAAAAACAAGCATATATTTTAAAGCCTATTTTTGCATGTGATTTCACTGAAGATACTTTACTAGCAGGTAAATTATTGGGTAGTAGTGATAAGAATAATACTTTACTATCATCATCATCAGGTGACGGTGGAAAATTGTTTGATCGTAAAAACGATTTTAATGTAGAAATCTTAGAATTGGAAAAATTGAATATGGATATTGTCGTTAGACCTTTAATGGGCAACGCACCCAATGCATTATTTACTGATGTACATTTAAAAAATAAAGGGCATTGCATACGAATTGTACCATTAGTTTCTTCAACCTCATCAACAACAACCAAAAAAAAGGAAGAAGAGACGGATGATGATGATATTAATAATAGCAGTACTGCTAATTCTATATTTTCACGATTTTCAAATTCTATTCGTATTTTTTCCGCTAGAAATTTCTCTAGAGATGGTTCATCAGATTCAACAAAAAGAATGTTATTATCTAATTATGGTCTACCAGAATCAAGTGAAGCTATATCAGCAAGAGAAATATTGACCAGAATATTCAGTCAATCACCACGTTTTCCAATATCGGAAAAAATGGTGAAAAGTGTATTTGATTTATATAAAGTGAAATTAATGGAAGAGGCAAAAGAAGAGTCATCAGTTAAGAATCCAAATAATTTAGGATTAACGTTTACATATGTAGATGGTCCAACAAGGAAATTAGATTTAAAATATCAAAAAGGAATGTTACGGCCAGGGTTATATACAGGTTTTTATCACCCTGAAATGTATGGTAAATTTTGTAAAGAATGTGTATTAATTGAATATAAGAAATATACATTTGATGGGAAAAACAATGAGAAAAAGCAAATGAATGATTTAATTACATGGAAAATCATTCAAGATGAAATTTTCAATTCATCTGCTAAATTCCAACAAAGTGATCCTAGTAATATATTTGATAATTTACAAAAACAAGTGTCAAATTCTCAAATAACGGAAGTAGTATTTTTAACTGCACGCAAAGTGACTGGTGATATACACGTGCCAGCAGGAGTAATTACGTTTGCATCTCTTATCTATCCTGAAATTGAATCAATAAGTGATAAAGATAGTACAACAACAAAAAAAGGGGCGGATAAATATAATATGCAAGATACATTTGTATATGATCGAGATAATGCAAATACAAAGTACAAATTACTGAAAAAATATCGAGGGTGGGGTACAGTTAGTTATCCTGGTTTTCGCAATCCTTCATGGTTGAAAGGTCATTTCCTACAAGTAGAACCAGATTCAAGTGGAGGAGATCGATTTGGTTTCCATTGGGGTGATATGGATGATGATGATGGAAGAGATGAAACTACAATATTAAATTGGGTGACATTACAAAATGATTTTCCATGGTTTAATATTTGAAAAAACAAAAAGAGAAATTTTTAAATAAATTTGTGAGATACGAGAAGCTTCGTACGTCTACGTAAAATTATATCATTACACATCTATAGTCGTATAGTTTTGTATTTTTTATATATATATATCAAGTATATATTAGTAGATATTTATTTTGTTTTATATATAAAATATTTGTGTTTGGGGTTCCGTAATATTTTATGTTAATTTTATACCTCTCTCTCTCTCTCTGTGTAGTGCCATATTTTTAAAACCTGATTAATTCCTGAGATTTACTAAATATGCAACAAATAATTTACGATCCTCTCACAATTTTTTTTTTATTTATGGTGAAATGGTTGGTACAGTTTCATTGCATTCTTGATTATCATTACTATTTGCTATTTTTTTTTTAATTAATACCCCTTCTTTTGTTCCGACTACTACTTTAACTTCTCCTTTTTTTTTTGTTTTTTTTTTTGATTTATTACCTTCTTCTTTGCTACATTTAAGATATTGCATTACTATTACATTTTCATCTTCTCGACTTTGATAAGCATAGTTCAAGTATTTTATTGCATATGATTCAACGAGTTTCCATGGGACAAAAAAAGGCTTTGTACAATATGCTTTCTTTAAAAATTTTGTCGTATTCATACCACTTTTCGTCCATGAACTTTCTTCGGAAAATGTACCCCATGATCTTAAATTTTTATTTTCCATAACAATGGTTAAACTTTGGTTTTTAGTGTCACACGTAACAAGTTCTGACCATACAAATTCGGTAGCGCGTAAAACGAATTGCAACAATGTTGGTATGGCCCATCCCCATTCGTATTCCACCGTTCCATCTTTCCATGTTGCTATCTTTTTAACTCTAAAACCAGGTTGTATTGGTCTTTCATCCCTGGCTTTTAAAGCTAGTTTAGTTACTGTATTCCAGTCTCCTGTAAAGGTATATTCTGACTGGCAATGTAACTCCTTTCCTTTATATTCAAAATGATAATCCGCAGTTGCTTCATCCTCGGGTTCTTTCTTTTTCGGAGACGACCCCCACATATTTACACAATATTGTATGTATATATGTGTGTTTGTGTGTGAATATAAATAGAGAGAGAAGTAAATAAATAAATATATATTGATGTATATAGTATAAATGAATGCACACTTATAAGAAGATAGTGTAAACTATTTTATAAATAATATTTATTAGTTTATAATTATATAAATATATATATGTTTTTTTCCCATAGTGAATAGTGTTAAATATATCACCTTTCATTCATAATTATATTTGGATAATGCACCGCGTGTGTACTCCAAAAAATTTAGCACTACATAGCACTGATATAGCTGGTAAAAATCAGCATTTTAGATGCAGGTTGTTGACGAGTCCAATTTGTGTGATATCAAAGATTGGGTAAGTACGAATATTTTATACTGTAAATGCCCTCCATTTTACCTATGTCATATAGCAGCTTTTTCCGGATTTAGCACTAAATAGGCTTGATTATTTTTTCAATAGTAAACAGTTATAGAAACGCCGTCGTGGACGTAAACATTTCCTAAATTAATACTTGCCTTAGTAACTTAGGCTTGATTAAGGAATATTTGTTGTTTTTATTATTATTTTGTTATATTTTTTGCTATGATGCTATGATATGTGCATATATTTTTATTGACTCTTATTACTTCTCTCATATCTATTCTATACATACATATATGTATATATATGTATGCGTAATGCCATTATAATTACCTACTATTCAAACATTTTTCATGAGTAAATAAGCACGTGTCTACATCTTCTCGGTGTACAATAGTACTTGCAGTGTGATAGTATATTATTAGAAATAAACGATGAAGCCATCAGGCAAGCCCGGCAAGCACGCTGGCACGCGCACAAGTCTTTTTCATACAAGGAAAAATTAAATTTGGTAGGCGTCTTCTCGTACTTATAGCTTATACAAAAAGGTGGTCCACAGTACGGTTCAGGATTAGGAGGGGATTAGCATAGCTAAGGAATTATTTTAGAATAATGCTCTACCTGTATACCGTAAATTAAAATCTAGCTCATCATAGCTAAAATGTGCTTTTAACACGTACAACTCAAAAAATGTATTGAGTGCGTTTGCGAACCTGAGGGAGAGGGGTGTGAACCTGCTAAATTGACCTAGTAAAAAAGTAGTGTAAGAAAAAATTAAGTATAAACCATCCCCGAAATCTTCACGTTTGAAAGTTAGCGAATATATTGTAATATGTGTAAATATATATGGATAATAGAAATATAGTAAAAATGTTTGGCAGAGGATAACTACACCTGTATATGACTTTGCGGGACCAACAAGACATCTGTAAGCTTGTATGATAATAATAAATGTGAGGCGGGGTATGGCAATACGTGAATCAATTGAGGCGCATGTTTAATTGTTATGTTGACGATGTTGAATTAAAATTCAGCTTTTTATTGCATAATATTGCTATATTCTGTTGAAAATGTCATTTTAAAAAATATTTTATACAATAGAAAATCATACTTCTGGGTTATATTGCATTGAGTTTGAGGTGTCAGTGGGCTCATGTGGTGGTATTAGTTGTGTGACGGTATATAGATAGTCGCAAATCAATTGTGGCGCATGTTTAATTGTTAAATTCCTCATGTTGAATTAAAATTCACCTTTTTCAGTCTATTTGGTGGTATTATTACTATTATTTATACATTTAAATCATCAAGGCAATACGAACAAAAAATATAAGTAGAAATGTAAATATTATGCATGTTAGTAATAAAAAAGGCAAAGAAGATTATATTAAAGGTAATTTCAAACGGCAGGTATTGGATATATCAGAATTAGTATGTTATGTATATTTTTTTTTATATTCAACGCCTTATACAACCATCATTTTCACATTTTTGGGGTTGAAATAATAATATTTTGACAAATTCATAAAAAATGAATTAAATATTTTAATAATCTTGGAATAGCGAGTGTTTTGTGATTTAAGAGCGCATTGGTTTGTGTTATTGTGTATGTTAAGAGTGAGTGTAAATTAAATGTGATATTGTAGTAAAAAATAAGTTTTGATTAGTAAAAGATTTAAAAAGATTTGTATCTCTCTTCCAATGAATAAAAATGTCAATCATTCAACAAAACACTAATAATACTAGTATAATCGCTTGAAAGTTGTCTAAGTGCCTAAAATAGAGCTGAAAAAGCCCATGAAAATGGTAGGTAATGCTATTCCAATGCTAACAGGAACAGGTAAGTTGGTCCAAGTAGGGGGAAATTAGGGTATTTTTTACTTTCAACGTGAAGATTTGGGGGATGTTTTATACTTAATTTTTTCTTACACTACTTTTTTACTAGGTCAATTTAGCAGGTTCACACCCCTCTCCCTCAGGTTCGCAAACGCACTCATTGTTGCTATTCAACAATTGTCTCAAGAAGTATTGTAGTATATAAAATGTTCTCTTACTCATATATTTTTTTTTTTACTAAAGTATAAAAGAGTATAATTAAACCATCATCATTAAAATCATACCATCATTTTGACCATCAACTTTTTTTTAAAAAATCAATTATAAATCACTCTATTATACGCTTTCACAACAAAACGTACCAATTCCAAATCTGTAAATACTGGTATATTTTGATCAATGCAATTCCGACGTAAATAATACCGTCGTTCTAATTCTTGAAAATTATGTTGTAAATATTGGTTTCTTGTTGATGAACGATCAATGGAACTTTTATTACGACTAAAATCTAATAAAATATCAAATTCTGCTGATTCTGTTAAAATTGTATCCTTAATTTTGATTTTGACAGTGGTAATACCATCATCATTTATGTCATTATCTCCAATTAACAACAACTACTACTACTAGTAGTAGTAGTAGTGATGATTCAAATAATCGACCACCAGTTACTGTATCAAATATTGTTCTTGTTGGTGGTTGTGCATTAAATGTCAAAGTAAACACAGTCGTACAAAATTACTTTCGTATACCTGTATATATACCATCTAGTCCTGGTGATAGTGGCATTGCTATTGGTGGTGCATGGTTTGTTACACCACCATCTAACAATTTGCCATTAGAATATCTCGGTGCACAATTATTTGACCATATAGAATTAAAAAAATATGTGAAAAAATATGATGGAAGAAAGACTACACCAAAAGAAGTATCAGAATTATTATTAACAGGAAAAATTGGTGCTATTGTACGTGGAAGACAAGAAGTAGGACCCAGGGCATTAGGTCATCGATCCTTAGTAGCAGTTCCAAATACAATTGAAGTACGCGATAAAATGAATAAAATCAAACATAGAGATTGGTATAGACCATGTGCTCCAATATTGAATGAAGAAGATGTTGATAAAGTTTTTGAAAAATGCAGTAATGAAAAATTAAAATGGCACTCACCATATATGTCCTTTGCACCATTATTAAAGGAAGAAATCATACAGAAATTTCCTGCTATTTCACATGTAGATGGTACAGCAAGACCACAAACAGTAAATCGTAATCGAAATCCATGGATATGGGAATTATTAAATTACATTGGTTTAAAAACAGGTGTATCTATTTTAATCAATACATCTTTTAACGCTCATGGTAGGCCAATCGTCAATACAATTAAACAAAGTATTAAATTATTATTAGAATCAGATGATTTAGATTTTTTAGTTGTCGAAGATTATTTATTTGTGAAAAGTCGTTAATAATTCAATTTGAAAAGCTAAAAGGCCAATTATGTGTTTGGAAAACAAGAGAGTGTATTTTTGTAAAAGAGGGTAGTATAATATTGACGTATTTACGATCAATAAATTTTAAAATTTAAAAAATATAAAATTATTTTAATTTCACATATTTTAACAAAACACTTCTTCACTCTTCGCTCTTCGCGCACCAAATAATTGTATTTACACACCGATGCTCGTCCTGGGTTCGAATATATACATAAATCAACTCATTCTCTACACGATAATTAAAAACACTCTGTCTCGTCCATTTCGTATATATACCGAATCATTCATGTTTTCTTTTTTTCTTTTTTACAGCATACCAACCAGATTCATTTTGTTGATCATATAACAAGGCGAAAAAAATAATAATTGCAACAATGGCAAATATAACTTGTTTTATAAATGTTGAACGTATATCCATCATGAAACTTATTCCAAACGTAATGACAAATGAAATAACAACTGTTAATACTTTCAAATTTGTACCAATTTCTTTTGATTTGTCAATATTAGCTTGACGTAATAAGTTTTGTTCTTCCATTTCTTGTTTTTGTTTTTCCATTTCTTTTTTTTGATTTTTGATTTTTTCTTCTTCTTCTTCTTCTTTATCAAGTTCTTTGACAAATTTATCCCATTTATTATAATCAGTACCAGGCGTTGCATTTTTATTAAAACTTCTTGGTGTGTTTTCAATTTTATATTTTTGATATGCTTTTTGTAATTTAATATATTCAGCTGCTGTTAGTGTTCCTTTTTTGCCATCTTTCGTTGTATACGTTGCGACTGGTTTATTTGCATTATTATTATTATTATTGTTATTATTATTTCCTGTGGTTGGTTGTATCATTTTAATATTATTGTTTTTATTTTCTTTTAAATTTTTTAAATTGGATGGATCAATGCTAGTTATATCACTTTGTTTCCCTCCTTTCTTCTTCTTTTTATTCTTCTTCTTCTTCTTCTGACTAGATTGCGATATATCTTCATCTGGATCTTTTACTTTTAAATCATCTCCAAAACTATCTTTTAAATGTTGAAACATGACATCGCCCATAGTTTCGTTTTTTATTTTTTTAATCATTCTTTCACGCATCCTGTTTTGTTCATACGTGGACAGACTCGACATGGTGTTATATGATATGTATGTATATTTTTGTATGTACTTCGGTTGAAGTGGTTTAAAGTAGATGGTATTCTGTTGTTGTTTTATTATATTTTTTTGATATTATTTTCGTGTGTGTATGTTTTTTTTCTTTCATGGTGGTATATTCGGTAATATATATTATTGATTTGAATTGAAAATGTTTGAAAATAACGGCTTAGGGGGAGTGAAAATAGTAAATAGTAATCAATATATATTGATATAAGATAAAATTATTTATGACTCTTCTTTTTACCATCAGCAGTTGAAAGATTATTATTATCATAATCATCTTCTTCCTCTTCATCATCATCATCTTCATCATCATCTTCATCATCTTCTTCATCACGTTCTGCTTCACGTTCTTCCGCTAGTGTTTTATGTTCATCAAGCACTTTTAAATATTGTTGAATAATTTGATTATCAGGGTCAATTTTTAATATATCACCAGCTAATGCAATTGCTTCTTCAAATTCTCTTTCTTGAACTAGACCTAAAAACTTTGTAAACATTTCGACAGATACTTCTGATTCCCATTTGGAATCATCATCCGCTTCATTATATTGTACAACTTCATTTTGATTTTTTTTAATTTCTGCTACTTCTTTAATAAATAAATTTTTAGTTTTTTGTTTAATATTATTCATTGGTCCACGTTTGTTTTTATTATTCATTTTTTAAATTAATATATGAAAATTTTTGTTTTAAATATAAAAGGGAGGGGTGGATGGTGCTTAAAGATAGAAAAACGGGGGGATGTATACGGATTGAATATTGTTAATGTTGTTGTTGTTGAATGTGATGTAATATATGTTTCTATATTATTTAAATTCAATTTGGTACATTTGTGGTTACATTTTTTTGTCGATTTCCTATCAAGTTGTTAAAATTACAGTACACTAATATTATACTTATTTTTACAAAAAAAAATAAAATAATTAAGTACAATATTAGTATACTATAATTGACC
>LT649856.1:0-12409 GCA_900128395.1 Stramenopiles sp. TOSAG23-2
TCGAAATATCTGTGCGATTCGTTTCGGTCGAATATGGGTGGGCTTCAATCGCAACGGCTTTGATATTGTCGCCATTCAGAGCTTTAACTAGAGCATTTTGGACTGTATCATGAAGTGCATATTTCCCGCCCTTGGTACAGTTGTTGAGGCATCTGCCACCCCGTATATATTATAATTAATATATATATATATATATATATGATGATTTATGAAGGAGTAGCTTTTTTACCTAACTTTAAATCACAGACAGAGGAAGACTCTTTTGAATACTCGTACACTATATACGAGACGTACAATTTACTTTCTCGTATAATAAATTTTACTCCCCGTATATGTGTTTTTCTCTTACTATATATCATAAAATATTTTTACTTCTCTCCTTGATTTGCACTTTTTGTTTCAACAGTTGATAGGTCAACATCCAAAAATACTGGCTCAAGCCCAGTAGCACCTATATCAAATTTAATTTTATGCTTTCCAGTTGTTTCATTATAATCTTCAATGAATCCTGCTCTCCAATTATCTTCTTTTCCCCAATGTACATATAAAAAAGTTTTGTTTAAACTTGCTCCTTTTTTCTTGACCTCTTCCTGTGCAGTTTGTCGTGTTATATATGCCATTTGTTTTCTATATGTCATTTTAGATATTTCTGTTTCAGATAAAAGATTAGATGCTGGAACTTTCAGTTCAAATCGAGACTTCCTTTTCGCTTGTTTTGATCTTTTCGCATTCATATCTGCAACTTTTGCACGGAGAAACTTTTGAATACGTTCGTTTTTTTTCTCACTTCTACTTTTTTTATTTAAACTTGATGAAGAAGCTACTGATGCTGGGGTAGAAGATACAATTTTTCTTTTCTTTTTTATAGTTGAAGATGAAAATTTTTTGCTCTTTCCTACTGTTGCTGGAGACTTTTTAATAAGCTTTTTTTTCCTAATTACCAGTCGTGCGCTTAATGGAATACTGGCTGGAGAGTCAGTGGGAGATGTCCTTGGTGATGGAGCATCAAGTTCAAATGATTTAATCATATTGAATAACATAGATTCTTTACAAACCATACCTTCCAATGGAAAAGATGCACAGAAACACCGCAATTCACGATCATTATCTTCTTCCTTTTTATTATTACCTTGTAATAAACTATATTCAAATCCATATGATTTCCATCTTGTACATATTTTATCATATAAATGATCATTGTTATTACACAGCGTTTTAAAATTCTTAGGAACCCTCTTATATTTGTAATTTTTATTATTGATTGTTTTTTTTTTTTTTGAAGAAGAAGAAGAAGCAGACTTTTTCTTACTAGAACCGCCTGGAATCAACGCGCACTTTTTCTTTTCTTGAATTGAACATGCCTTGTTATTATTCATTTTACCATTACTATTAGTAATATTGTTTTCTGCCCCAGGACTAGATAAGCTCCATTCTTGTCCTTGTGGTGGCTTGAATTGACGTTGATACTTTCCAGATCTTGATGGATTGAACCACATTTTTTTAACTTGATCAATAATGTGGCGATTTGATTTGTCATAATGTCGCTTATCTGTTTTACGATTTTCACGTATTGCATCCATCATTTTGATTTTTAACTGTTTTGTCAATAAAGTATTTTCACTTGCATACATGTGGGTAATGTTGGTATATTTCAAGTCTGCTGCAAATTTTTGCCATCCTTGCAAAGATACTTTTGCAGCTTCACCTATATTCATAGCCCATATATGCCCCTTCTTCAAAACTTCTGTTAAATGGGCAAGTTGTGCGTCTAACATACCATCAGGAAAATTCTGTATGTATAAAACCTGTATTGTATAGGCTTTTCCAATCTTTGAAATTAGCTTATCCATGATCGAAGCTGGTAGTTCATCTGTCAAACCATAATCTTTCATGTGTAAAATAGACATATCGTACCTGGTGTGATTATCCAATTCATGATATAGCCTTTTTAACGAATTTCCTTCGTTCTTAGTAATACTTCTACCGCTACGAGGAACTCTAATTTCACCACCCATTTCCAATATCAGCTTTTTTGATGCTGAGTCCATTTCCAAAAATTCAAAATCAATACTAGCTGTTGCATTCTTCAAAGTATTCTTACTACCACGATGCTTATTTTGCCCTTTATCATTTTGCGGCATCTTGTTATTTCTTTTTCTTTCTCTCTCTTTTTTTATTTATACAGTTTTAAGTATTGTATATATCTCTAGTTGTGTGAAAACATTTTCTTTCTTCTTTCCTGTTTAGAAATAAATATAATAATATAATAATTCAGAGAGTTGTTTATATAACTAACAGGGGATGTATGATGTATGACATTATTATATTATATTATTAATTAAGGCTATCTATAGCACATCATCATTACTTATTAGTAGTACTATGACTTATTCATTTTTGTTGTTGTGTTTTTTGCAACTTTTTTGCTTTGCACCAACTTTGTTAGACTACATATAGTATAGTACAGGCACAATTCTACTTTTATTTTATTGACTTAAATTATTATTGCAATCAAAGATAGTCAAAATAGCCTATATATTTTATGCTTAACACTACTATACTAAGGCCTATTACATGCTAAAACAATTATTATCCTAAGTCCTTTTTTTTTTTGAACTTTTTTTTTAACTTATCCGATACTGTAATAAATGCTAATAATATCCTAAATATCCAGATACTCGAATATAGATATATATAGATATATAGATATGATATATGATATATATATCGATACAACCAGAAGAATAGAAACAACGTTGTATAATAATAATAAGTACACCAATAATAATAATTATAAATATTAATTTAAAACATGCATAAACGTAGTAGTCGTGGAAAACCTATGAATAGGATGCATTCATCGACGCGTGCTAGCGAAAAAATAAATAGGAAATGCTTTGCATTATGTATGGCTGTTATACCAATAGCTATTTTTTCAGCTTTATTGACGTTTGGTCCTTTTTTTGTATCGGAATGGATAAATAAAATGTCACGAAAATCATCATCTAGTAGTGATGGGGGTAATAGCGTGCGAAGTTTAAATACACAAGGTGCAGCTCTTTCTGGTGGAATTTTTCATTCTTTTTTTAGTTCTTCACAGTCTGTACCTGAATATCATGCAAAAGCTTGGTCACATCCATTGAAGAATAAAAACTTTAAGATATATGTATATGACTTACCGGAAAAATTTAATACACAAGTATTACGTGAAAGTTGGAGATGTGGACATCACATGTTTGCTGCAGAAGTTGCATTTCATAAATATTTATTAGGAAGTGCACAACGTACTTTGGATCCAACCAAAGCGAGCTTGTTTTACATACCTGTATACACAACTTGTAAATGTACAAGTTTTGCTGGCAACGGGCCGGATCCATGGTTTGGTAGAAATTTAATGACAGAAGTTATCAATCACGTATCGACAACATATCCATATTGGAATAAAAAACAAGGTCGTGACCATGTTGTTGCTGCAACACATGATTATGGCGCATGTTATGATTATTTAAGACCCAATGCTAAAAAAATTGGAATGGTATCTGAATTAAAAAATGCTATTATTTTATCCACGTTAGGTGATCGAAATTTAAAAGAATGTTATAATCCAAGAAATCACATTACCATTCCAACATTTCTACCAGTTGCTGCATTAGGTGGTAAACGTATGCGAGCAGATTGGACAAAAGCAGTAGGGGTAACTTTACCATTGAAAGAAGACGATCCACATTTTTTTGACGACAGTAAACGCGATCGACCTTGTTTCTTTTGGGGTGCATTAGAATGGACCGACGCTCGGGGTAATGTTGATAATAGTTATAGTCATGGCATAAGGCAAGAATTACAAAGGCAATATAAAGATGATTCCTACTTTACATTAAAACATGTAACCCGTGATGGTGATGGTAAGCTAGGGATCGTAGAATATGCAAAACATTTAAAACGAAGTGTATTTTGTTTAGCTCCCGCTGGTTTTGCACCATGGTCTGCCCGTATATACGAAGCTATACATTATGGATGCATACCAGTAATTATTGCTGATACTATAATTTTACCCTTCGATGATCAATTAAATTGGAAAGATTTTTCTATAAAAATATCTGAACATGATTTAAAAAAACCTGGAATGTTGAAAGAAACATTACAATCATTGACTGCATTCGATATAAAAAAGAAACAAAATGCGTTAAAGATTGCTAGGAAGGCTATAATGTATCAATTTCCTACCCAAAAAGCAAAAACAATTTCTCAAAGAAATTTTAATGGCTTTCAAACTTCTGAAATTGGTGGCGTCGCATTTGATTATATTATGCGTGAATTACAAATTAAAGCGAATGCCAGAAATGTCGTAAAAGAAAGTGTAAAAATACGCCAGGAAGCAAGATTAAATAATTGGCTTTAAAATAAAATGATGGATAAAATTTAAAACGTACACGCGTACGAAAGTAAATATACGAGCTTAATATATATAATATTTTACGTATGATATATACGTGTAACTAAAAATTATTATAACTTGTACGCTTCGTAGATTTTAACCATCAATATATTAACTTTTACGAACGTAGATTTTATTTTAAAAAAAATATAAAATATTTTTTAATTTGTATCATATCATATCATACGCATTTAATTTATATATATATTATTATGATATTTACTTCGTATCTTCTCTCTGTTCGTATATTACGCGAGTATAAAATATATAATTTTCTCTTTTTTAAATCATACCCCCTTCTATACGTATTCTCTCAGCTTCCGCCCTAGCTGCTGCAGCTTCTTCTGATCTTTTTTGACCAATTTCATGCAGCTTTGCAGCAACTTCAGCTTTATCAATCTCTGATTGTAATAATCTAGCTTTTCTATTTTGTTCATTTTGTTTCCTCTTTGCTGCTTCTTTTTTTCGACGATCAGCAGTTCGAGCTCTATAAGCAACTTGTTGTGAGGCAAAAATAGTAGTTTTCATAGAACCATCTTCATCGCCTAATACTTCATCCATTGGACGAGCATGTTTATCTATACCTAACAATTGTGCTATTGCATCATCTGATATGACATCTTTAGATTCTTCTTTCATTCGTGGCATAGCACGTGATACTGGCCTTGAGGACGCTTTTGATGTTGGCCTTGAGCCAGCTAGTGAGGCAGATCTACTTGGTAATTCATCGTCAGGTAAATTGGCATATTTCATTAAACGACTCAAACGATTATCTTGACGACTTTTTTCTTCTCTTGTTTGCTGTTCTTCCCGCGCTTCCTTATGTAACCTAGCTGACACCATGCGATCAGGATTCCATAGATTGATATGTGGCCCTGTTACACTTTGATGCAATAATTTTAACAAGCGAGTATTACGAGTAGCTATTGGTCTTGATTTTACGGAACGAACAGATCCACGTGAAGTTCTAGATCTTGCAATGGAATTTATAGATGTGGTTCTGAGCCTTGGTCTTCTTCTTAGTGCAGGATTTTCATCTAATATACGAACTGGGGAATTCTCATATAGATCCTCAAAATAACTTTCTAAACGTGTTAACTTATCATCTTCATACGATAAATATTTATTATCATTGTTTAAATCTACATCTTGATGAATAAGACGCACTTGCATGGAAAATTTTTCACCACCTTTAATGTTGCCATCTTCATATTCAACGGTATCGCCATTGCGAAAGGCTCTTGATTTTTTTAATTGCTGCCGCGCCATATGAAAAGTCGCTTCTATTTTTTGCTGCTCCTTATTTTGACCTTTTGGGCGTTGTCCACCTGAAATTAGACGTATTTTAAAGACACCTCGGCGATCTACTTCTAATTCCTTATCGACACTATCTTGCGCCTTTTTTTTACTAAGCATTTTCTTAAATTTTGTATTTTTATCTGGGGATAAAGCAGAATCTTCATTTGTTCCTGGTAATTGTCGCACAATGATTTGCTCACGATTTGTTTTAGATGGATTGCCGGATATGTAAAACCAATCCCGTTCTAAATAAATTTCTGTCCCGTTAATCAGTTCTTTACTTTCATAACCCTCTATACCATCTAAATGCGATTTACTCGGCCCTTCCAATAGACCTTCTATAACGGTACGAGCAGCATAGGAAGCTTTAGAGCGCCTGATTGATTCTTGGTTGGCTATTTCAACAGGTAGCATGAACCAACGGCCTAATGTCATTGCAGCTGCATTTTTCTCTTTATACAACTTTTCATAAATTAAATCTTTTTTGGAATACCAACCATTTTGATTTTCCTTCGTTATCGGTCCTTGAAGCCAAAGCTCTTTACCACTTCCTTTCCCCTCGGTTGATTGTACTACACATGGCAATGGAACAGGAGTCCCAACGTTAATAGTTTCTGTTTTTGGATTTCGAATTTTTGAAGAAGATTCCAAGCCAATTGTTGCTAATTGTGGAGCTTTCATGATTCTTGCTGCTATGCAGCTACCTTGTCTCCATGCCGATGCTGGGGTAGGGGTTCCTTTTGCTCGACCTCCACCATTACCAGAACATACGGCAAACCACACTGGGTCACCATATTTGATTGGCTCTTGATTACCTGGATTTCGCATATCATACAATGTAAAAAGCATACGACCATTTTGCTCATCGGGTCCAGGATGTGTTGCTTTTTGTCGAATACCATATTTTTCAATATGGGGCCAATGATGAGCTTTAATGATACCGGTGTCCTCCATTACGGTTAAATACTTCCCATCACTCATTTGAAGGGCAACTACACTCCCGTAAAATACAGTCGCATTTAAAATAGAAGTGAATTCTGGTAATACAACTTTTTTCTTTGGCCGTATTTGCATTTTAGGTGCGTTTTCATCGTTTTTATTTTTATCATTATTATTATTGTTAGATTGTTGTTGATCTTGTCCACCATCAGGCAAAGATCCTGTGCTAGCTTCTAGGTCTATCATATTTTTCTTTTGCTTATCTACTTGTTTCAATGCTGTTGTCGGCGACAATCCGTTTGGTACTCTAATAATAGTCGTATTATTTTCATTTAGTGTACTTTTTGGAATTGCACCAAAATAAGATTTTCGGCGCTCTGGAGGTTTCTCTACTTTATCAGGTGTCGGATCATATTCTGATTCACCTTTACCATCTAATCCAACTAATCGTTGTGTATATCTTTTTTTCCTCATTTTTTTCCTTCTCTTATTTGCTATTTCTGGTGGAACACTTGCGAGTTCATCTTCCGTATATTTTTTCACTTTTTTACCACCACTAGACACCATTTCATCACCTTGCATTTCTCTTCTACCAACCATTCGAGGCAATTGTTTAATAGCAGCATCGTTGACTCGAAACATACTCATTCTTCTACCTAGTTTATGTGTACGACGTTCGACGGAACCATGTTTA
Source organism: Stramenopiles sp. TOSAG23-2 (assembly GCA_900128395.1). Classification (NCBI taxonomy): domain Eukaryota; species Stramenopiles sp. TOSAG23-2. The sequence continues at coordinate 7,368 of LT649856.1, forward strand.
TCTTCTATTTTTTTTTGTTTTGCTAATTGTGCTTCTATATCCACTTGATCCCCGGAAACTGGTCTAACTTGATATTGCGCTTCTCTACTCTGTGGTTTTCCTTCACTATTTTTTCTCGCAGCAGCTTTTCTTTCTGCTTTTAATCCAGCTAAATTCATGACAGCAGAACTTGTACGATTTTTAGTACGACTGCTGTTACTTCCACGACTATTATTATTATCACCCCTACGACTACTACCAACGCTAGCATAACTATTTTTACGGGTACGTATCTCACTATTGTTATAACCATCTCCTTGTTCGGTATTATACACCTCATCTTCATATTGTTCTTCATCATCAGAGAAATTAGAAAAATCTTCATCTGATGAACTCTCCCCTTTTAGTTCTCGTCTTTTTTTAACGCTACCACGATCTCCATCAGCTTTTATTGGCGTTAAATCTGTTGGTAACGACGATACCCTACGTAAACGTTGTCCTCTTTGGACATATGTGCGTCTATTCTCAGCATTTTTTATATGTCGCCATAAATCATTTACACGACCAAACGATCGTGGATGTCTACCACGTTCTATTGCAGCATGGTATCGTTCCGTTATTTGTCGTCTTTGCTCTACTGCTTTATCTCTTACATCAAGTTCTTCTGTATCTTGTGCATCATTTAAAAATGCAGCAAAACCACCGCTAAAAGACATTGTTATATTAATATATATTATTAATATCTAATATATGTATAGGTATGGAAAATTATTTTACAAAAACAAATACTTTAAACTACTATATTTTAAACGAATCAATAACAAATCCCCAGTTCTTCTTATCATTTTTTTCTTCAATTTATTTAATCTATGTACATTATCCTTCCGTAACATATATGCCATCGATATATTTGTTTTTGTCTTTACCTGTATTTTCTCAACCGTAATTTATTTATTATTATTTATTATAATATTAAGGTATTAATCATTTGTTAATTACAATTTCAACGACAATGTGGATATTATTAATAAGTTCTCATATACAGGGTTCATATTTTTCTAAATTTATTACTACCAGAGTATATATTTTTATAATGCCTCCTCTCACATCCTCTTTTACTCATCATGCTTTCTTAAATAAACCCATTTGAACGATGATAAAGGTAATGACACTGCCAGACAATGCACCAGCTTGATTCGATAAACCTGCCCAAGAGGATAATATTTTACTATCAGAAACAGATTGAAATACTTCCGTGACTATGAATCCATGAACGAATGACAATAGAAACATTAACAAAAATGATATTGGCAATTGTACAATTGGTTCTGAATCAAAACGTTGCAAAGAGCAAATAACAATTAAATAAATAAATAAAGCTGTTTGGATGGTATTCAATACAGCAAAATTGCGATACGACCAAACTGATGTCAATATTCTACCACCAATGCTACCCGTTAGAAAGAAAAATGTCATCCAAAACGATGCCCCTGTTTTTTTCAAGGAGGATGGTATCAAATATGGTAAAATAGATGGTACGCCAAACTCAGTTAAACATGATATGTAAATTGCTATGAATGGAGATGGCCGTGACATAATATTTTCTTTAAATCCTTTAATAACGGGATTTACCAATGCATCGAATATACTTTTAAAACATGATCGATTTGATACCACTAATTTATCATAATTGTCATTCCAAGCTGCTGTACTTGCATTGCTACTACTTCTACGCATTAATAAATTTAATTCATCATCAGCATCATCTTCAAATCTAATAATTTCATCTGGATCATCTTCTTCTAATAAACTACTTTTTAACATGGAATTATTAGTGTTACTATTGATGGAACGCAATTTTGTTTTTGCAGTAAAGTAGCCTATGAGACTAAAGAAAATGACAATTGACAAGCAAATAAAATATATTGATGGTGGATAACGAACTGGTGGCTTATTTGCGCCTTGTGCTATTCCTAATGACAAACCAATTAAACCAGTTGCACCTATCCCAGTGCTTAACGCCGTAATTGCTGTGCTACCATATTGACTTGAAAAAGCAAAATAGCACATCATTGAAGTGCTACCCCCAACACCACTAAAAAAGCAACCAATCAAGAACAATATGCTTGAATTATTAACGATTTTGTTGTATGTAAATGCTAGAAAAAGTGCAGTAAAAATATCGAATAAAATAACAAATGCCACAATCCCATTAATATTTTTATCCAAAAATTTTGAGAAATAAACAACCAAAATAAATGGTACAATATTGCCCATTTCAATAGCCAAATCACTAGCTGCAAATATTTTCTTACCTTCTGGAGCTGTTTTGGCTAATACATTGCACTCTGTAAAAATTCCAGTAACCAACAACCAGCTCGAAATACCTATTAAAAAAAACGAAATGAGTGTTGGGATTTTTTTTTTAAACGAAGAACTTCTTCCATTACCGCCTTCTAATAAAGGATTTCCTGAATAATTATTTTTATCCAACGGATCAAACGGAGACGTTGGATCTAAAAACGATGTTTTTGATGGGGATGATGATGATGATGTAATTGACATAGTTTATTGTTCTTATATATATATTAATCTCTCTCTCTTTCTCGTATTACATATATTAGATTTATATGCAGATATTGTCTCTGTATATATATATATATATGTACATTATTATTTCTTACACGTATATATATTATATTATACATCACAGTACTAATACTGTGGTGTGCCTATATGCCTGGATATTATTATAAATCGAATACAAAACGGGGTTCTTTTTAAGTGGTTCTTATACTTGGTACTATTCCCACCCCTCAAAAAATATTGTAGCCCTTATTCCTATGCTATAATGACACACAGGCAGGTGGTATTACACAGTACTCTGTAGGTGATAAGATATTTACTATACACACACTATTAGCTATTAGCTGATTAGATAGGCAGGATTATTATTATTTTACTATTATCAGATTACATTACAAGTAGCACATTATTACTATATACCTGGTACGTATTATTATTAATAATAATTACCCAAAAAAAAACCAAAATTATTAATTATTATTATTATTATAGATTAAAAGATTGATGTATTAAATATAGATAAGTTGAAATATAAGATAGATAGGAGTATGAATGATATATATATATATATATATATATTGTGATTCGTAATTTCTATATTATTGTGTTATATATATTTTGAGGAGTATAAAAAATGGCTTCGTTTACCTCAATGTTTTCAACACCTTCACCGCATCAAGATGTAGTGGATAGTGCGACATCTGAACTGTTAATGAGTCAAGATTGGACGAAAACTTTTGAAATTATTGACATTATAAACCGAGATCCATCATGCTGCGCAGACATGATTAAAGCCTTGAAAAAGCGCATTGATTCAAGAAACACTTTGATCATTGTTAGAACTTTACAGTTAATAGATGCATTAATCAAAAACTGCAGCTTTGAACTTCATAAAGCTATGTCTGATAAATGGTATTCATTATTGGAAAAGCTTGCACTTGGTCGAAGGGGACCTGAAGCACAAAACGAGGCTTTATTATTGATTCAGCGTTGTGGTAAAGCATTTAAAGGTATGCAACGCGAAGCACCGATGTTTTATCGATTGTATGATAGTTTACGAAAAGATCGAACGCGTTTTCCAGAAGATGATGAAGCGACAAATAGTGCTATGTTGGCCCCACCAAAGGCTGTCATTGCAGAAGCACAAAGAGAACGTCAGATTGCTGCGAAACAAAAAAAACAACAAAAAATCAAAGAATTCCATAACAAAAAAGTTGCGGCATCTGACAAGCGCAAGCAAGCAAACACCAGACATAATGCGTTGGCAAAGTTGCATAAAGAGCTTAAAATGGTTGAAGAAAGAGCAACAAGATTTAAGACTTTGAAATTAGCGCCTGGAAGTGATGTATATTTAGACGAAGTGGATTTTTTAGAACAATGTCATATTCGTTTGCAAGAACTTATTGGTTCTATATCTCAATTTGCATTTGACGAAACATTGCTCTCACGTATATTGAATATAAATGACACTGTTGGGGAAGCCTTAGCATCCGTTAAGAGTAACAATAGTAGTACTAGCAGTAAAAGTAGCAGCAATAAGAATAGTAAAAGCAACGTCGCCAAGAATAATGATAATGTTACAAACGATCTCTTAGATCTATCTGATATGGATATTGGAACACGAAAAATATCAACATCATCCAAAGTTGTTAATAATAACAACAACAACAACAATATGGCTATTTTAGGCAACAACAATATAAACATAAGCAATAACAACAATACGACAAATAATAATGATAATAACAATGCCATAAATATAAGCAACGATAAGAATGAAGAATCAGACAATTTAAAATCCACAAATACTTCAGACAACCCGTTTGATATATTTGGCACAACGTCGACTTATGGTGTCACTAATAATAATAGTAACCACGTGATGAACAATAACAACAATAATGGCAATAATAGTAACAATAATGGAACTCAAATAAAACCTCCAATAACACAACAAGTGAATAAGTCAAACGATGATTTATTAGATGATTTTTTTAGTGGAAACGATAATAATTCTGGTGGTGCAATTCCATTGCCATCAAGCGATAATAATATTCAAAAACAGCAGCAACCATTGGAGAAGAAAAAAACAGGGGATGATTTGTTGGACGAGTTCTTTTCATAGTACTGTTCGTATGATATCATAGGAATATATCATACGTCATAATAAATTATTTAAAAAGTAATGGTACTTCTCGAGGTATGATGTATACGAACACTTCCTTAATAATGTATATATATATTAAATATATATGCTTGTAGAGTATTAGTTTGCAGAGGTGCATTAGAGCTTTACTATAGTAGGATAGATTATTATTTTTGCGATTGAGTATTGAGCATCATATTACTTAACACGAGAAGTGAAAAATGATTATATTTAAATATTTATTAAATTATTTATTTAAAATGATGATATTATCAGTGATGGTTAAAATCTAAGTTATAATAATTTTACACTTCTCGTGTTAAGTCTTGTG
>LT649857.1:0-12407 GCA_900128395.1 Stramenopiles sp. TOSAG23-2
GCAATATTACAACACGCTTACAGAAACAAATTCATATGATATGCCGAAAGAAGGTTTAGGTTTTCGTTTAGATGAATATGAACCATATGTGAAAAAATTTAGTAAAGATATGGGTTTAGAAGATGAAGAAGAGACGAAAAAAGCATCCTTTTTATTGTTAGAACTTGGTGGTGGTGTTACGAATATTAATAATAATAAAAAGAAAATGGTAAAAGCCGGCGTCGTACCAACACATCCTGTACCAAAACAACCACATGTTCGTAATAACGAATCCATCCCATATTCAGAATATGATAATGTGGAAGTGGAAAAAGCAAAAGCAAAATTACGTAATATAACGTTAGCTGGTAAAAAATTATTGGCAACATTACGTCAAAAATTAATTGAAGCGGAAAAAGCTTTATTAATTGCTAAAGTTAATTTCAACGATGCAAGTAAAGCATTAACATTTGGTATTGATGTAGGCATGTCACCTATGCAAATGGCGCGCGTGGAATATAATAAAGCGGTGAAAGATGTGAAACAATTAAAAGCAAATAGGTTGAAATTAAATGGTAAGATTCGTGTAGCGAAGGAGAAAGCACAAGAATACACACAACAAGTTTTGAAAACGATGAATGATTTGACAGGTGGAGTCGACGTTTTAAAAGATGGTAGTGAAGGTGAATTTAGCAAGTTAGTAACTGTATTTAAAATGTCTCATGGTAAATTAATTGAAGCGGAAACCAATGCAATTGAAAGTAAAAAGAAACTTGATTTATTAGACAAGGAAGGGAAAGAATTGGATGTTGATTTAGGTAAATTACGTTTAAAATTAAAAAGTTTCGAAGCGAATAAAGTTGTTGTAATGGCGAAGTTACGTAGTGCCAAAAGAAAGGTAGTTGCTGCACAGAAGGCACTTAGTAAAGCGGAAGCGGAGATGGCGAAAGCTGGGGCTGATGCTGGGGTTGATGCTAAATTTGTTGTGGAGGCCGCGAAGGCGACGTTGAAGGAAGCGAATGAAGAAGTGCGGGTTTTGGTTTCGAATCTGGATAATATTAATACGGAGGCAAATCGTGCTGGTATTGATATTAGCAATTTAGAAGGTAGAAGGGCAAAAGTGGTGGAGGAGGTGAAAGAATTGCAAAGTGTTCATTCGGAGAATGTTCACCAACATGCAGCACATGCATTGAAGCATGAGAAAATTGCCGCGGCAGTGAAAGAGCATAGCCAAAGGTTGGGGATGGGTAAATATGCGTTGAAATCACATGCTGGTGATAAATTGCGTCGTCTTCGTGCAACATTGCAATGGCAAATGGCGGAAGATGATTTTAAAGTAGCGTTGGAAGGTTTGAGTACAGCAACGGAAAGGTTGGAGATTTGCAACGCCAGGTTGATGAAAATCAGTAAAATGCCTGGTGTTAAGAAGGAGGATATTGCTTTGGCGAAGGAGGAGCAGGCAAAGGCTGACGCGTTAGTTGTTCTAGCTACGAAGGACATGGACGAGAAACGTGAGGTTCTGAGGAGGAAGAAAGAACAAGCGTATTTGATGGGTCACGGGGATCCAATGCCGGATCTCTCGATGGGAGGGGAGGGGAGTAATGGTACTGCCACGTCTGCCGCAGAGGATGCGAAGAGGAAGGCGCAGAAGGAGGTGGAGGAGGCCGATTTGAAAGTCGCAAGGAGGAAAAGCCATATGATGGATATGGCCGAGTACTTAAAGACAATGAAGGCGCAGATGAAGGCGATGAAGAGGAAGCTTCTAGCTTTAAAACGGCTTGGTGGCAAGCGTTTAGTAGCGATGATGAAGAAGATAGCTGCTAGGAAGAGGAAGGAGGCGGAGATGGCTCGGGACTTAGAAAGGCAGCGCCAGGAAAGTTTGGCAGAGGAAAAGGCCCGAAGAGCAGCAATCGCCCGATTGGCTGCAGCCGAAACGAAGGCGAAGAAGGCAGAGGAAGGGAGGAAAGCTGCGGAGGCGGCAAAGGCGAAGGAGGAAGGTATCGCTGGGCTGTTTGGTTTGGCGACGGGGGGAAGTACGGGAAGTACAGGCGCTAGTGGATCCACAGGAAGTACTGGGAGTACTGGATCGGCGAGTGGAAGCACGGGAATTGCTTCCACTGGCCCAGCTATGATCACGAAGATTGTAGCTGCTGCGAAGGAGGAACCAGAGGAAGGCTCTGGGGATCCTACATTGGACGGTAAGCTGGCCAAGGCGAAGGCAGCTACTGGCATCAATCTTGGGGAGATGATTGGCGCGGCATCGACGGGTGGTGCAAGTGGTGCAACTGGGCTAAGTGCGACGGGACTTAGTGCCACAGCTAGTACAGGCGGTACTGGGGCAGAGACTGGGGCGGAGACAGGTGCGGAAACGGGTGTGGCAGCAACTGGTGTTGCGAAAACTGGGCCGACTGGGGCAGCGGTCTTAAACGATTATACCGGCCCTGGTCCAGTAACAGGCCCAACGGGGGTAACAGGCCCAACGGGGGTAAGCAACGCCCAAGCTTTGCACGATGCAAAGCTTGCCCTTAAAGAAGCTGAGGATGCTGTTCTTGCGAAGAAGGCATCCAAGAAGCTTGGAGGAGCCTCGCAAGAGGAGGTGGATGCGGCGGTGGATGAAGTGGGCAAGGCCCAAGCCATTGTTGATGGGTTGCTGGCGAAGATGAAGCCAAAGCAATTGACAACAACAGCACCAGTGGTAGTGGAGGCAACGGGTAGTGTGGAGGAGGCGGATGACGGTGATGCGGCGGCATACGTCAATAAAGTTGCAGCTACGAAGCTGCAACTGGAAGGGGACCTTGGCGATTTTGCCACTGGTATTAGTGGGGCAAGTGGCACAACGGGTGCAAGTGGAAGTACTGGGGCAAGTGGTATCACTGGCGCAAGTGGTAATACGGGGGCAAGTGGTAATACGGGGTCAAGTGGAAGTACTGGTATTGGTCGTGGAAGCACCAGCACAGGAAGTGTTGGTGCAGCTATTTTAGATGGACCTACAACAAGCGTTAAAAATACTGGTGCAAATGGTATAAAAATACTGGTGCAAATGGTTAAAAATACTGGTGCAAATGGTAAAACTGGAGTTACAGGCGCAAGTGGTGTTAAAGTAACAGGCGCAAGTGGAAGTACAGGCGCAAGCAGTACAGGCGCAAGTGGAAGTACAGGCGCAAGTAGTACAGGCGCAAGTGGAAGTACAGGCGCAACGGGGGTGACGTTTGGTAAGACCCAGGAGGTTGGGTCATCGTCGACTGGCGGCGCCATTGACATGGATGTGATGGAGAAGGTGGCAAAGAAGGACATCAGCGTCCTAGATAAACTTAGCACATCAACTGGTGGCGCAACAGGTGTAATGGATGGTGCAGAAACTGGTGGTGCAACTGGAGCAACTGGTGTGTAAAGTGTGTGTGTAAAGTAAAATAAAATTAGTAGTAGTAAAAAAAAGATATATAATATATATATATATATGATATATGAGTACGAACGTAATATTAAAATGTGTTTGTATTAATCACCCACACCCTATAATCCATATATTTTTTCTTCTATCGCAATCCAATGTAAATGTTTATTTTAAAAGTATTATTTTTCAACACAACAAAACAAAAATAAAAAATACATATTAAATATATACATAATATACAAACAATATATACAGACATACACACACACACACACACACAATGAATCTTCTTTCCAACAACACCAATATAATAATAGCCGTGAATGATCCACGTTCCCTTGGTGAAGGTGCTGTATATTGTCCAATCACTAATAAATTATTATGGATTGATATAACAAGGGGTAAAATCTTTATATATGATGATCAACATACCAATGAAAATATTCATATTGATTTACGACAAACCATGGGTACCGTCGTACCATATACATCAAATCAACTTGTTGCTGCTGTTGCAAAAGGTATATGTATTGTTGATATTGCGACTAAACGTATCATTCATGGTTTTAAAAATGGTAATCCAGAAGGACATTTAATAAATAATAGATGGAACGACGGTAAATGTGATCCACAAGGGAGATTATGGGCTGGCACCATGGATATCAATTGCAATGGACCAGTTGGTGGACTTTATTCCTTTGAATTTATAGAAGGTGATGATAACAATGACAACAATAATAATATCATTTGTAAAAAACATCTAAGTAACATAACTGTCAGTAATGGTATTGTATGGACTAAAGATGGTAAAACAATGTATTATATCGATACACCAACTATGAATGTTGATGCATTTGATTTTGATGGTACAAATGGTACCATATCAAATCGTAGAATTGTATATACATTTCCTAGTAACAATGATGACGATGATGACGATGGCAATGATCAACAACAACAACAACAATCATCATCTACAACAACAACAACAACAACAGTAAAATTTATGGGATATCCAGATGGTATGACTATTGATGATCAAGATATGTTATGGATTGCTATGTGGGATGGATGGTGTATAATACGTTTGGATCCAATAAAAGGTAATATTATACAAAAATATCATATACCATCACAACGTGTAACAAGTTGTGCATTTGGTGGAAAAAATTTGAAACAACAACAGTAAAATTTATGGGATATCCAGATGGTATGACTATTGATGATCAAGATATGTTATGGATTGCTATGTGGGATGGATGGTGTATAATACGTTTGGATCCAATAAAAGGTAATATTATACAAAAATATCATATACCATCACAACGTGTAACAAGTTGTGCATTTGGTGGAAAAAATTTGAAACAATTATATGTAACAACTGCTAATTGTGGTTTACGTTTAGATGTTGGAATGGACAAATGGATGAAAGAACAACCAGATGCTGGTAAATTGTTTGTATTGGATTTTGATAATGATGATGATGGTAATAATAATAATATAAAAGGTGTTAAAGCAAGTCGATTTCGTTATGGATTACAGTAATCTTTCAAAAAATAAAAAAAAATATTATTTACATAAAGTATTATACTCGCGTATATTATATACGAGTATAATACGTATATTATATGCGCGTACGTACTTCGTATTAGTTTGCAATGGTGCATTACGTTTGCAGAGGTGCATTAGAGAGCTTTACTAATAGTAGGATATTGAATATTATTCTTGCAATTGAGTATTGAGCATATTACTTAGCACGGGAAAGTGTAAAATTATATTAATATTTAAAATATATCATAACTTTATAGATTTTAACCAACCTACCTCAGGCAGGATATAACTTATCATATAGATTTTAAACCAACCATAGATTTTAACCAACCTACCTCAGGCAGGATATAACTTATCATATAGATTTTAAACCAACCTACCTCAGGCAGGATATTACGTTCCACCTACCTCAGGCAGGATTATACAGGATTTTCGGATAATACCGACTATACAACATCCCTTGAATACGTTTCATTAATTTACCTTCATCATTGACCCATGATACACCACGTTGTTCATTTACAAATTGTTGCACTAATCGTTTCCTCCACATCTCTAAAACATCAATATATTTATTATCTTTGGATAAATCATTCATTTCATATTGATCATTTGTTAAATTAAATAATTGTTCATCACCAAAATATGCACGATATATATATTTCATTTTACCATCCGTCAATGCATTCCAATGATTTGTTATATTATAACATATATCATGTTCTAAATCTATCCATTGACGCCAAGATGTAGTTGTAGCAGTAGTATCATCAGAACCATCAATAATGTCCTTCTTGCTACTACTACTACTACTACTAGAGCTACTTCTTCGTAATAAATCTAATATACTTGATCCATTGATATCATTTGGTATTAAATTTGTTCCATTAGCAATATCTAAAAATGTTGGAAATAAATCACGTAATTCAACTACTTCCTCCCGTATTTCTACTACTACTACTAGAGCTACTTCTTCGTAATAAATCTAATATACTTGATCCATTGATATCATTTGGTATTAAATTTGTTCCATTAGCAATATCTAAAAATGTTGGAAATAAATCACGTAATTCAACTACTTCCTCCCGTATTTGACCACGTTTCCATGATAATATCGTTTCCGGCCAATGAATAATAAATGGAACGTGGCTGCTAAATTCATATGGATACCCTTTTCTCCAATGATAATGATCGCCTTGTCCATCACCATGATCAGAGACAAAGATAATAAATGTATTATTTATAAAATTATTTTCTTTCAATGCATTGATTATTAATCCTATTTGTTCATCAAGGAATAATATATTTGCAAAATATGAACGTCTTGTAGTCATTGTATCATGATATGGCATGTTTCCACACCATGCGTCGTTTTTTTGTGGCCCACAATTTATTACATCAGTTTTAAATCGTTCATCCCAATTACCACCAACAATTGGTTTAGAAACTATTTCATTTGGTATTAAATTGAAATATTTTAATGGTGGATCATATTGTGAATGTGGACGATGAAACGATACTTTTAAAAAAAATGGTTTTGTAGAATTTATATTTGTCTTTTTCTTCTTTATATTATTATTATGGTGGATCATATTGTGAATGTGGACGATGAAACGATACTTTTAAAAAAAATGGCTTTGTAGAATTTATATTTGTCTTTTTCTTCTTTATATTATTATTATTACCACTACTACGACGATACGAATTAATAAATTCAATTGCATGTTTTCCAACCCAAGCAGTAGGATGATACATGTCATCATATGGATATATTTTACTAATCCATTCATTATGATTCATAAATCCAAAGTTTGGATCTTACTACGACGATACGAATTAATAAATTCAATTGCATGTTTTCCAACCCAAGCAGTAGGATGATACATGTCATCATATGGATATATTTTACTAATCCATTCATTATGATTCATAAATCCAAAGTTTGGATCTATACCAGGTTTCATATGTTGAAACCATTGATCGTAATCATCAAATTCCGTGCTATTTTTAAAACCATCGCCTACTCCATCATACAAAGTACGTTCATCGTATCCATGTTTATTGCCAGAGTTTGAAGTGAAGTTCCATCCGAAATGATCTTTTCCAATTGCTTCCGTATAATATCCTAATTTTTGTAATAATTTTGGAAATTCACCTTGTGGATAATGTAATGCAATTTTACCATAACCTAACATGCCATGAAAATATGGTGATCGACCAGTCAATATTGCTGCTCGTGCAGGTGTGCATGTTGGTGTAGATGAATATGCATGTATGAAATCTGCACCATTTTTTGCTAACTTATTTAAAGTTGGTGTAATTTTTGAATCTCGAGCATCAAACCTCATTTGATCTGCCATTAAAAATATTATATTATTCGTTCCTATTGCGAACGTTATTTGTAATAATAATATTATATGATATAAAAAACAACAGATGATGGTGGTGGTGGTGGTGGTGGTTGCAACCATGTTATTTGATATTATACGATGACGAGTATGATAAATAATGGTGATTTGGTTGATTGATTTTATATACATGTATATATTTCTGTTTCTCGAGTATTATTTATTATCTATAAAATATAATAGTAGATATTTTTTGTAGAAATTCATTATTCAATAAAAAAATAATTCATATATGCACATTATAAATATTATTATTTCATTATAAAGCTTCACACAACACTCTTCTCCATCCAAACTCTTCCCAAACAAAATATAAAATAATACCATTTACGAACACTTCGTAAACAATCTATCAATTACGACATGCAAATAATATATTTAAAAAAGAGCATTAAACAATGTATATAAATTATCATCACGACAACTTCGTATATATCCACCATTACCATTATACATAAATATATATGTAAAACAGGTTTGGGATAATATATATCTACGGCACAAACCTTATTAGGCTGGTCATATATGTAAAACAGGTTTGGGATAATATATATCTACGGCACAAACCTTATTAGGCTGGTCGGTACTCTCCACAAACCTCTCATCTCAGCTCAGGCAGGTCAATATATTCATTTATGCCCACCAACACCACCACCATATCCAATCCTACCAACTATCGTATATTTACTTTTAAATTTTTCCACCCAATCATCTAATGTTTGCAATTCACTTTCATTTAAATCATCAATTGATGGATTTTCTAAATCTTTCACATCTAATGACATTTTTGCCAATGCTCTACTTGCATCGTATCCAGTAAAAATATGATAATTATTACCTGGTGCATAAAAAGTACTTCCACTAACATCAAAAACTATACCTTTTGCACCTAAATATACCGGTCCACCATTTAAACCTCTGTACATGGCCAATTCGCTTACGGTAAATGTTTTTTGTGGCTCTCCTAAACCATACCAATCACGTAATACTGGTAAACTCAACATGTTGTTAATGTAAGATACAATATCTGGAAATTGATCTAAACATGTGGTTGGAATATAATCAACATGACCACGTTGAAAAGAACGTAATTGTGGTAAAATATGACAATCGACTATGGTTAATGTATTACCTAAGAAATATTTACCTGTAGTATATATTTATATAACTTTGTTAGTAAAAAAAAAGGAAAAAAAAGAATTCTTCGTATAATAACAGAAGGAATATATACATATATATATGACGAAAGATATTTTTGATTCAATATTTAATAATATTTGTAGCCAACAAAATAATAAAAAAAAAAAAAACTTACCACCATTTCTTCTTAAATACGATGAATATAAATTCATAAATCGTGGTAAATCATTCTTTAACCACTGTTCACGTGCACGTTTAGTACGCATTTGACCAAAATCGGTATCTGCACTACCAGATTCATAATAAAAATTCTCTGGCCTGATTCCCATATACAATGGAACTCTCCAGCTACGATCGAAATCAGTAGCTAATCCTAATAACATATCTACTTGATATGCTAACTCTGGATCATTTGGATATAACCCACATCTTCTACCTAAATATCGCAATATAGCCGTCGATTGTCCTTTCACTTCTTTGCCATCTTCTAATAATAATGGTAATACTCCGTGCGGTGTTATACCTTTCAAATCTTTCCACTCCGAGTTTCGTATTCTATTGTCATTAAATGGTATCCCACCTAATAAACAACATAAACGTACTTTCTCACCTTGCGCCATGCTATGGTTAAAATATGTTATTGTAATAGCATGTTCATGTTGTGTTGATTGTTGCTTTTGAGACATTTTTTTTTTAATTCTTTTACTTGATATTACAGTATTTTACGTTTTGTTATTACTGTTTATTTATATATGTATATGCGATAAATCGTTTATTCACTGTGTGTATATATATATATATATATACTGTTAATTTGTAAATTTATTTATCTACTATATAAAGTATATTTTATATTATTTTTCTTATTTAAAATGGTTGTTTTTCTTATATAATAATAATTAATATAAATCAAATTATAATATAATAATTATTTTTTTTTCGTATGATATTTTTTTATACACAATACTAGATATACTATATGTGTATATATATATATATATATACAATACTTAATATATGATGAATATAAATGAATACTGATTGAATGAAATAATATGTTCTATTTTCGATGTTTTATTCTACTGATATATATACACACACGTTCCGTATAATCATTTTTTTATTATTATCTTCTTATTTTAATCATTTTTATCTTATAAACCAGATGCTAATCATTTTTCTTTTAAACTGCAACTACTAAAATTTTAAGGAGGAAGCTTGTGAAGCTAAAAAAAAAGCTGGGAAGAACACAACAAACTAGTGTTGAGATTTAATTGAAAATAAATGGAAATATAGCAATGTAAAAAAAGGAAGTAGTATATATTCACATGTTTATATTGAGGACGACTATGTATACAAAATGCTTCAATCTATATACGAATATAAATACTTAAATCTGCAAATGTTCCTCCTAGGAAAATATCCTCTCTCGGAAATTTAAAAATAAAAACGTCATTTTCATAAATTAAGGAACTGAATTCTATGTACCGAAAAAAAAGAAACCCTCCTGCCGATCATTGAACATATTTATCATAGCACTAAATAACTAAAAGAGCTGGCATTCGACCAATCGCTATCGACGACAGACTTTTTTTTTCACGAAAAAATATCTTTTTTGTTGTGCATAATTTTTTTTTCTAAATCTCCACACACATATTAATAGGCACATAGGAAATTTAAAAACGTTTAATATAAGAAACCATTACTAAATAGTCTAGACATCAACATTCAACACACATATCTTCTAGCAAATATACAAATATGACAACAAAGAAGAATACTATATATGCCTATCTATAATAACCAAGATATATACAATCCATATATATAAAGACAAATCAAACAAAAAATATACTGAAAAGTAAAACATTCCTCAAAAATACAAATACAAATACGCCCCAACAAACAAAACTATACTACATAATGTCGGTTTTATCTGAAATATATTCACCTACATTTCATCATCGTCGAACCAAAAAAACTCATATGACAAAAGTTAGATTAGCTCTAAGTCGCGTTGCAGTACAATATCGTAAAAAAAACAACAAACGCCATCAAGAAAATGTACGTAAAAATTTAAAAGTTGTACAAGATTTTATTATCAATACACCAAAATCAAAACCATTGGTGTTAGGTATAAATACACACGATTTAGTACAAGATGAAGCACAAGAAGAACATGATTTAGCCATTTTACATTTACGTTCACCAATGTTAAATGGTTCAAATCGTAGAACTACTACCAAAGATGATGATGATGACAACGACGACGACAACGGCGAGGAACGCGATATGGCAGTACTAGATAGTTATCAACTCTTGATGCCTAGATATTCATTCAATGGTAATGAACGAAAACAACATTTTTTTCTAGATGTAATGGATTCTACTAATACGACTGATGTGGAAAGCAAATCAAAAGAAGAAGAAGAAGAAGAAGAGGTACATGATGCATGTCATGACGAGACAAAATACAATGATAATAATAATGATGATAATAATCGCAAATCGAAAAAAAAAGAAGAGGTACATGATGCATGTCATGACGAGACAAAATACAATGATAAGGATGATAATAATAATCAAAGAAGAAGAAGGAAAAAAAACAAAAAATCAACAATATCAAAACAAAATCATCTACAATTTACATTGAATTATAAACCAGAAATTTCATTAGTAAACGAAAATGATCATCATCTGCCAGAAAATAACTTTTGGAATACTACAATAAAAAAACAACATTTTAAAAACAACGGAAAAAAAAAAAAGAAGAAAATAAATCAATTATTATCATCATTTAATAATTTAACAATTGATACATCGATTAATATTAATTTAGATGAAGAACGATTTTTTAAAGAAGCAAATAGATTTAATACAAGATTAAGACCTCAAAAATTAGATTTTGGCTATGTTGAAACATTTATTCAACAATTTGTAGAAGATGATAATGAAAAATGTGAACAATTATCAAATGAAATTTTAAATGAAATTAGTAATAGAAGTAGTAGTAATAGTAGTAATAGTAGTAGTAGTAATACTAGTAGTCGAAGTTCTACTACTACTACTAGTACTAATAATATTTCGCAACAATTTATTGAGTCAAAAATTGATGAAAAAGAACAAAGTGATTTATTACTACATGAAGAAGAAAACAGATCAAATGATGACGAAGAAGAAGAAGATGTTATTATTATTGTCGATGAAATGGAAGATATCAATTATGATTACTTGCATGGAGAAGATGAAGCTTATCCTGGACAAAGAGAATTATTTGAAGAGATGCGTTTAATGGAAATACGTAGAATTCAACAAGAAAAAGAAATTCAACGTTTGATCATGAATGCAAAACGACATGCAGAAAATGAAGTGAAAAATATTTGTCTATATTTGCAAAACCAATTACAAGCAACACAATTAGCTTTGGAAGAAGCTGAAAGACAACGTGCTGAATTATTAGCACGAAGTATAAATAAGAAAAACAAGAAAAAGAAAAAAAAACGTGAACCACCATGGTTACGTCTATATAAAGAAAGTGAAAAAAGAATGAATCGTTCTAAACAACGTTCAAAAATAATCAAAAGAGCATCTAGCCATCATACACCGTAATAATATTTTAATAATATTTAATCACACATGTATGATATGATACATCTCACATTACTATATGCAAAAGAAAGTGAAAAAAGAATGAATCGTTCTAAACAACGTTCAAAAATAATCAAAAAAGCATCTAGCCATCATACACCGTAATAATATTTAATAATATTTAATCACACATGTATGATATGATACATCTCACATACTATATGCATTAGTATATAATTAAAAATGCATAAACTCCTTATTTTTACATCAGTAAATATATTAATACTTCGTATATATATATGGGGAATTCAAAACCACCAAACTTTGGAAAACCTATGGACTATTCA
>LT649858.1:0-12395 GCA_900128395.1 Stramenopiles sp. TOSAG23-2
CATAATGGTTACCTGTGAAGTATTTGATCAAAACAGTAGCAACAAAATTGACAAACGTGAAATTCTAGTAGAAAAAGAAATTAACGAATATGATAATTATAGTTTGTTTCGATCGGATGATACTGTACCTAAAAAAAAAGGTTCGAATAAGAAGTTACGAGTGAAGCAAGTAAAGATTGGTTCTTGTAACATGTATTACCAAGACTATAGTCTCTTAGATTTTAATTTGTCGTTACCAATACTACTTACAAAGCTTACATGTCAATACAGAATCTCGACTAGATATTTATCAGATGATGGTCAATATACAATATATTCATCAAATATTAACAATGTTATGCTAGATAAAATAGTTATAACACGCATGGATTTCGATTCGGTATTAGATATGTGCAATGATAAGACAAAACCTACATTCAATGAAATATTACAAGAAATCAACAAAGAAAACCTAGAAGGAAAAGATGACGAAGAAACGAAGGTCCGCAGTATTGATTGTGTGCAACGTGAAAAGCTTTTAAAAATATTAAAAAAAATGGAATCATCGATTGAAAAGGCCATGGAGCTAGAACCAAAAAGACGACACTGCAACAGTTGCGTCTTTGTTGAAGGTTGCTATATATTTGCATTATGTAGAAAGATCGACTTTGATGTTCAAAAGAATGATTTACTGCAAAATTGGTTATTATATCCTCTCCCTGATATTATGAAAGTCCGCAAGAACATACAACAATATTGCACACAATTATTAATGCACAAGGAAAAAGATTTGACAAAACATTATAAAAACATAGAAAAACCTAAAGAAAATTCGAACCATATCTTTGCATTTACAAAAGAAGCAACTGAAACACCTGTTGAGGACCTGGCGGACCGAGTTACCCTAGTAAAATGGTTTTGGCAACTACATGATGAAAAATCAGAAGGTAAAAACATAGAAGACTTGAGACAGTTTGCTCAAAAACATAATTTTTATTTTCTTCATCTTTTGAACATATATGGTATGCTTCGCAAAGTAAACAAATTTGCAAAAAACGCATCGTTTCAATTTTTTTTCGATAATTTTATACGTCATCAAAAATTAGAAAATTTTATAAATGCGTGCAGCGAATCCGTACGCACGTTGGAGCAGATCTTAGGAGATGAAATGCCAGATCACATAGGGGAAAATTATACAATATTCAGCAATCTTGTAAGGAAAGGGGAAGATAAGTGTGGAAATCTATGGATCATGGGTATGTATGATAATATACTTTTACAACATACCAACTTTGAGACATTGTTGTGTAAAAAACATTTAGATGATTTAAATAATGAAGCCGATATCAGCAATTTTGCTAATGCCATTGTAGATAAAATTCTGGAGGCATTTAAAGCCTTATGTGATAATATTGAGAAAGAAAACTCAGAAGGAAAAGATGATGGAGAAGCGAAAGATAGCCATAACGATAACATACTTAAAAATAAATTACAGAAAATGCAGGACATGTTACTGAAGAAAAGTAAGAAGGAGATAAAGTCAAGTCAATTTAAGAATGCCTCGAATGAAGTGAATACTACAATTGAATATTTTGTAAAATTTTGTCAATCAGTCTTGCGGTCGTTTTCAATGTTACCTAAGCAAGAGCCACATAAGCCATATATTTCAGCGTATCATTTTAATGGAAAAAAAAAAGTTGAAATGTGTTTGGACACACATAATCACATTAGATACCATTGGCGTAAAAATAGTTCACTCAAACATAACCAAAGTAGATGTCAAAAACTGATAAAAATATTAAAGAAAGTGGATGATACCGCTCTCAGCATGGCTACAGAAAAAATAAAGATCAAGAGTTTTTTCCTTCCTGAAAATGCAAACCA
This sequence comes from Stramenopiles sp. TOSAG23-2, assembly GCA_900128395.1. Classification (NCBI taxonomy): domain Eukaryota; species Stramenopiles sp. TOSAG23-2. The sequence goes on from LT649858.1 coordinate 1,864, forward strand.
ATTCCACAAACAATTCCAGCAGAACACTACGAAGTATGAAAAATTAGATGATCATAGAATAATTAGACGGACAGGAGCAGGCATATGGATGAAAAGCAACAACAGAGACATTAAATACAAAATTATGAAAAGTAAAAATACTGGGAAAAGCAAATACGAGAAAAAGCTTTCAAAGTTAAAAATTTACAATGAAAAATCTGCTGCTTTTTTCATTCGACACATAGTGAAACCGTTAATTGATGCGGGACATGCAAATAGTGTGTGCTCATGTGTCGAATTAAGATGTGTTGACACAGATAATTGGGCACGAAGATCTTATTTCAACATCTGCGAAATATTACGATGGGGCCCAAATTTAAAAAACGTTTCAAAAGTTGATAATTCAATTCTCTCCGGCATATACTCAACACTTCTAATTTCTGCAGCTGGATACAAAGATCATTCTAAATCATTCCCGTTGGTAAAGTTATTGATCTCCAAAGGTGTAGACATCAATGTTGTTGACCCATCTACGAAATTCTCGTCATTTGAAAAGGGTGCACAACAAGGCGCGTTCCGTCTTTGCAATTACTTAGTACGCCATGGTGCAGCAGTCTCCGTTCCTGCAATCGAAACGATTATTGATTATGTTATTACGATGGGATTTTTCAAAAGTGGAAAGAAGGGAAAAATATCTGAAGAGGATGAGGACCTTCTGGAATTTGTCAAACGAAAGAGGGAAACACTTCATGACAAAGTTGAAACAAGAATGTCAAGCGTAGCTCGGATAGACTTAGCATTTGCTGCTGAGAACACAAAATTTAATTCTAAAATGGATTTTGCACGTTCGACAATGGACTATGATTTTTTGCTAAAATTTGCAATTGAAGTCTTGTTTTTCGGAGCATATTATGGCACGCTAACGACCCACCTTATAGTCTTTCTTAAGAGAGGCTTAGAAAAAGCATTAGAAGACCAACGCAAAATAGTAAACGCTTACGAGGATGAAGTTAAAAAAAGTCATGCAAAAGAGCTGTTGCCGATTAGTGTCGTATTTATAGATGCAGCAGATAAGCACGAGGCTCGAGCTATTCATTACGCGTGCATGAAGGGCCATCTTAATGCTGTAAAAGCCCTTCACTCTTGTCATGCTTCCTTGAATGTAAAGACAAGTTCTAAATCACACCAATTCAGATCTTTAGTTAGCAAGCACAAACGTTTTAGTGGTTACACCCCTCTTGGTCTTGCAGTACAAAATAAACATATTGAAGTAGTTGAATACCTGCAAAACAATGGTGCTGATCCATTTGGGCGAGAGGATTTACCAGAGGCCGTTATGTCTCTTTTGGATACAGATGATCCAAGCATGCACGATCCCGCTTGTCCCTACTTTTTAAGTTTAGGTATGTAATATCTTCTTTTTGTTACATATACTCTATATGGCACTCTCTAACAATACTAAACATTAATAATGAAATAATTATAGGACTTGAACTCAATCGTACAAATCCAGAATCTAGTGCAAAGCTTGAAAGTGAAATTGAAATAAAGCAACGAGAAGCAAGAACGTGTCTATGGAGAAGTAAGAAGCAAGGTGTCACGGGAACTGCTGCAAATGGCGAAAAAATTGATATTGCACCGGGAACATATGTAATCAAAAGGATAACAAATGAAAGAGAATATGGAATATTGAGAAAAAAAGAGGAACAGAAAGTCAAAAAAATGGAATTGATGTATGTAAAGGAAAATACTTTTCCAAACAATAGATTAATTGGGGACATTGTATGTTACAATTATAGGCCACGTGACTGTATAATTGATGAGAGTGACGAAGACGACAGAAACAATTGGAGATGGATTGGAAAGATAGAAAGTATTATCGACAAGTCAAAATATAGCATTGCCCCAATACACCACCCAGAAGGTTTGAAGAAATATCATCGGGAACCTGACAAATACCAAAAAATTGAAATAATCCCTCTAAAAGTACAAAATTTTAATCAGGATAATACTGTAGTATATTTTGCCGACAGCAGCCTGGAGCAAAATGACATAAGCAAAGAAATCTGGCTAGGTAAATTTATTGAGACGAGGGGAGATAGAACAATAGAACCTATTACTCCATTGGTAGTGCTTCATCGGGGGATAACAGAAGAAGATATAATTCCATATAGAGGACAATGGACAACAAATTATACCGACTTTAAGTACATAAATGTTTTAAATGAACAGTTGAACTTCGAACCAAAAGTAGATTCATCTATAGATCGTCTGAAAAAGGATACTAAAATCAACTCATACGATTTTCAAACGTACTGCAAACAGAAAATTAGAGTTTCATCGTTTACTTCGAACCAAAAAAAGACACATACAGAAAAGGTCATCTCTCAATTTTTTAGTTCATATAAAAGAAGACAACAGCTAACAATAGAAAAAGAGAATATGTCTGAAGATGCCAGGCATCATGATAAAATCAAAATAGTTGAAGAAAAATACTACCAATTTCAAGTACTAAAAGCAGCAACTGATGCAAATACAAGTCTGCATAGGAAAAAAACAAAAATACGCAAACTGCTCCGCTCCCACTTTTTAGTTAAAAAAGCTAGAGAAAGCTTTGCGATAGAGATGTGCAGGTATAGATTAATTATTTTATTTTTGATTTTTGCAATAGCATGTTTATCAATATATAGTTTTTTGGGAATGAATATACCTTCTATAAATAACATGAAGGAGCACATAGAAGAGCAAATAAAAGATTCTGGTATATCCGATGTCGGAAAAAATATAAGTTATTATGACTGGCTTACCACAAATTTTGCGAACAAGACAATGTTTCAATTATCAGAAGAATATATACCATATGGCTGTATCAGATTGGAACAATTTCGTGCTGCACGAAAATCACTGGATGAAACATATGTACCTGCAAATATTAAGGACACGAAGAAATATGCCGATTTAGCTCCAGAAAGACGATTAGCATGGAAAAATATAGAGCATTTTGATTACTTTAAATACGAAACAGCAGGAACCTGTTGGAAAAATGGGAACAAAGAAGCAGAAAAAGAGAAAACTAAAATCGAACCACCGAAATCGGATTGTAATGAACGCCACAAAACACCCGAACCGCTGGAATGGAACGAAAACTTACAAGGTTTTGTTGTGGATCTGAACATACCTGGTTGGTCAAAGAAATGTAAACCGGGGACCGATATTTCTTTCCCGAGACAAATGGCACTGCTAAAAAATATGTCGTATTTTGATGAATTTACGCACGTTGTTAATACAAAGTTTGTAGTATATTCTTTGAATTTGGATACATATTGTACTGTGACTGTGAGTATTCGACAGGATGCCGGAGGAGATACACACACCGAACTATTATTTGGTATGTTTACATCACCTTCAAACATGATATATGATAGTCAACAAAATAGTACTACTATTTATGGTGTTTTATATACGATAGGTTTAATTGTACTCTTTGTGTACGTAGTGTGTGATTTTCTGGAATCGGCAGATTATTACTATTTCCAATTCAAGACCTTAAAGACATTCTTCCATACTTTTGAATACAGCAGGGAAAGCAGAAGATATAGAAATTGGAAAGTGATTCGTCAAAGACACAAAAAAGCACGTAAGATTGCAACAAAGTGTTGCTCTTTTCATTCGTTGGCTGAATGTTTGGAGCGACTTAATTTTATCACGGTTCACCTATTTTGTGGGAAATCATATGAATTTATAAGTGCCATCTTTCGATTTCGGGTTTTATACTCTGCATGTCACGTTGCATTTATATCATTCTATTTTTTACTTCTGCAAAGTAAATCTAATTTAGCAGAGGGAGAAAAGGATATTCTTACGAATTTGGATAATATGCAAAACTGCGTATCAGCATTTAAACTACTTTATGTTATATGGATGTTTCTAACGACATTACTTATAGTTCAACAAATTATATTGTTTCCACAAACTGGAAACTTTTTTTTGGCTGTAAAAGCAACTGTTTTTTCAGATGAAGTAAGCTACTTTTTCAGTTCGTTTTTTTTCTTTGTAGGCATAACAACATTTGCTTTTCTCATACTTTACGGAGACATAAATAGTCAGTTTAGTAGTGTGTGGCAAACTTTTTTGAACTTAGGCACTTTGGCTATGGCTGGGGAAATACAATTTAAATTAGATGATATTATATCGCATTTTGAAACGAATGCAGCAATAGCAAAAGTTTTACTGTTTCTTTTTATTACCGTTGCTACGTTAATTTTATGTAATTTACTGATTAGTGTTTTGAGCGATGTATGGAAATCAAAATTACAACAAGATTTGTGGGACAATCATGTCGATGGAATATTAAGAGAGGTTCTGAAAAGGCGATTCGCGGCAGACGAGAGAGCGAAAGATTTTTTTACCAGAAAGTGGGAAATATTTCAAAAAATCTACCAGTCACAAAATTTTCGTTGCGGTCAAAAAGGTAAATATGTGGGCTATCTATATGATGAGAATCCATTGAAATGGATATGTTGTTGCTGTGTTTACCGGCCAACAAATGACGGAAACAATAATGATTTATGGACCTGGCAGACTATTAGAGAGGCAAATAAATCTACGAAAAAAAAAAAAAGAAATACTGAGCTACTTAATAAGTCAAGAAAAATGCTACGATTCGATACGTCAGTACAGTATGAATTAAAAAGCACCTTTAAAAATGATGGTTAAAATCTAAGTTATAATAATTTTACTTCCCGTGGAATATATTTATATATCATATGTTTATCCTCTCAATCTGAAAAATGATTTACTCCTACTATCATATCATATATATATATTAATAAACTTCATTGGTATTTTCGATTATGAGAATATCAACACACTTGTGTGAGATAGATTATTTCAGTTATTTTATTCTTTTGAAGAGTAGGAATTATCATGAGTGTAAATTAAAAATAAATTATGCGTAAATTAAATCATATATATTAATAAAGCTCTCATGCGCCGCCGCAAGCTAATACTCTATTAAGCACAAGTAGGTCTGAATCCACCCCATATATCATCATATATATAAAATGTTCTCTTACTCATATATATATATATATATAAATTTCTCTTATTTAATGATATATATATATATATATATTACATATATAAAAATTTTTAATCTCACCTACTCGTACCTGGAGTACTATTTCTACTTGCTAAATATCTAGATAAATATGAATCTGATGAAGAAGCAGATTCTGTTCTAATATCTTTTTCCATTCTTCCTTCTCTTGTATAGTTGATGTTTTTAGGATGATTCCGCTTTTTCCTATTTTCTACCCTTGTATAATTTGAATCAGGAATTATATCAATTGCTTTGCCGCCTCGAGTCCATTTTTTTAAACGCCTATGTTGATGTACGACTGGCGAAGACTTATTTTTGTGAAAATGACGCATTGGGGATATATTGACCGGTGGTTGTGCAGGAGAGAGATGGTGATTGTTTGCCGTGGTATGTTCATGGTTATGATAACGATGGCGATGGACTTTTTGCCTAGATGTTTCAAGTATAGTGAATTTTTGATCAAACGAATCTATATCGCTATCACTACTATCTATACTATCTATACGATTTCTATAATAAGGCGTTGAAGGCTGCATCTGTTTTGATTTACTTTGATGATGGTGTAAAGGTGGCAAATCAAAAGACATTTGTAAATGATCGTGATTATTATTACCGCTACGACTTTCATTACCGCTAATACTTTCTGGACTTCTAGTAGCTGCAAATTTGTTTTTGTGATATGGACTGTTACTGTTATTGTTTTGACTGCTAGTATTGTTCTGATCGTGGCCAAATTGATACCCCATAATGGGTTCTGGATCATTTTTATGCTGAAAGAAATTCGTTTGATGATAATTATGTTTTATTTTGTTGCTTCCATTTCCATTGGATAATTTGTTGTTTCCATCATAATTATTTAAGCTAAACATATTCTGTGCAGGTATATGTTTTCTTCCAAAATTCTTTCTTACGCTATTATTAGTGTCCACGCCAATACCAATGGCCTTTAATTCTCTCTGAACAGCTATATCTCCTTGCCATATAGGATGATCTTCAAATAGGCTTGAACCGGTATTTAACTCATACCCATGGCTTTGTAAAACTTTTAACCTGGTCAAATACCCCCTAATTAAACTCTGGATGGTAATAGAGGCTTCAACGCCTTTCAAATATAAAAAAAACCTAGTAACATTACGTTTTTCATTCACCGACTTCATATCCTTCTCATATATATTTTTCTTACATTTTAAAGTAGTACCATCCAACAGCCTAACATCTTCATTTGTAGGCCTTTCCCACAGAGCCTCCTTGGTAATTACGTTATGGAAAAAAGTATTACGACCATCCTCACTTTCTACTTCTACCCAATCTGGTTTTGACTCTTTTCCAGCGCTATTATAATCGTTATTAACATAATTCTTAGTGCCAAGTTGTTGTTTTTTTGCTGACCAAAACCGTTTGAAAGCATTCGAAATTTGACCTTCATACATTGCAGAATGTGTATATCCTATATTTGACATGATTAAATTCTGTTTCTAGTCGATGATAATGATTCTTGTTCAAAATTTTCTCTATCATCAACGTTTCGTTTACTTTTTCAATATACCTATAGTACTATATATATACCAGTAGTAGTAAATATAGTATTTTATTTAGTAATTCTTCCTCCATATATATAATACCTCCTGTACGTAAAAAAGGCTGCTGTGCTGCTGGTGTGTTCATGTTATTTTTTGGAGCGTGAAAGTAAAACTGAAGCAAAAAACAACAATAATAAAAAAAAAAAAAAATGCGAAACGTCGTGCAAACCAGCAAACTGGCAAACCAGCAAAGCACCAAACAGATAAAAAAAAATAATAAAATAAACTCCCTATCAAAATTTAATAAGAATACAAAAACGTATATAAAAAATTAAATAAAAATGATGTGCCCAACACTAATAAAAGGCCACAGGAATACAAACTGGTGCCAAACTGCGAAGTTAAACATAAAATTATGAAATTGAACAGCCACCATTATTAGTGCCAGTTTTCACTTTAGCTTGACGATATTCCGTCTTATCGTGTCTTTGATAATCAACAATAGCTGCTTTTACTGGTTTCACTGTTACATCAACTTCACCCTTTGCAAGTACAATCCCTGCTAAATCAGCTGCAATCCTAAATAAACTACTACTAACCATATCACCAGTCTTTGCTGACATAAAATAGGAATACATATCATTTTCCTCAACAAAACCATTATGTTTATCCCTGCTAACAGCACGTGCATGGCTCATATCTGTTTTGTTCCCTACTAATGCAACGTATGGCAATTTTGATTTTTCAAATGTTTTTCTTACAAGACGATACCAATCTTCCAAATTTTGAAAACTTTCCCTGGACGTAATATCATAACACAATAAAACAGCATGTGCACCATAAATATAATTTTTAATCATTTTACCACCGATAGATTGACCTCCTATATCCCACACTTGCATTGCCACATCGACTTCACCAGGCAAAACGATCCGCTTCATGAAAAAATCCAATCCTATTGTTTGCTTATATTGTTGGGCAAAATGATCATTACAAAAACGCATTGCGATAGATGTTTTACCTACAGCACCATCACCTAATAATATAACTTTGAATTGATGTTGGTCACTATTATCTTCCTCGTCTGAGGATGAATCATTATTAGACATGGTATATTATTTGTATCGTTATTATTTTATCTTTCAAAATTAATGCCAAAAATCAATGATAGTTATATTTATGTATATATAAGTAATATATTTCCACAAGCTAATATGATAAAAATCAATGTTCCTATGTGTATATTAATGAATATATTGGTATTTTAATTACATATACAATAGCTGTTATTATGCCAGCAATATGAGCAGAGGAGGAGAGAGAGAGGAGAAGAAAAAAAAAACGATCGATCGACGATAGACGCGATGATGTTTTTTCGAGCTATTAGCAGGCCCAGCAGGCCTTAGCATGGGGAGCTAAAAGCTTACCTGAAGTAATGCTATCCAGCTGTTAATATTTTAACCTACAGTATATATATAATATCGGAAACACGGCATATTATAAAAAAAACTTATGATGATACATTTAAATGAAATATTTTAATATTTATAATGTGTACGTTTTCGTATGTGGATTATTTTACCGAGAGAAGTTTGTGTACGTATACATATTTTAAATATTTTTATATATATATTATTTTTTCATATATATGTATGATGTGTGTATATATTATATTTCCTAAAAAATCGTACTCCTTCCTTGCACTTTTATATTTTCTGCTTTGTGGGCTTTTTTTTTTTTTTATCTTTCTTCATTAAATTGTTCACTTGTAAAAAAAAAAAGTTTTTTTTATTTTTTAATTTTTCCTGTCTCTCTTTTGTACGAGTGTATATCGTCCCTATAGTTCTTATTACTATATAATGTAGTTTCGATCTTATTACATATTTTTTGGCGTATTGCTATCTATATGTCTTGGGCTTGTCTCTTTCTCTGGTAAATTCCATGATGTTTTCTTCGTTTCTACATTATAATAATAACGGCGTCTATTGTTACTACTACTACTGTCATTTTTGTTACTACCACTTTTAATTTCTTTTAAAAATGGAACCCAATGATCTGTCCAAGTGGTTTCATTTGTCCTACTATTCCAATAACAAACAGGATCACCTTTCACACGTTGTGTCAATACCCATTCGTTACATTCTTTACTTGATGGCGGAGATGGTGGTGGTTGCCTATCCCTTTCATCTTCTTTTTGCTTATTACCAGCACCACTAGTATCAATCAATCTTGAATCTAATGTGGAAGGACGACGACGATGACGTTTTAATGATGATGAAAACGAACTGGAACTGCTAGAATTTAATGATTTGCTACTGCTACTACTGCTACTTCTACTTTTTACTGAAAGTGATTTTGATGATGAATTCAATTTCGATAACGTACGTTTGTCTAATGTTGCCATTAATGATTGTGCATCCTCTGGTGAATGCAATTCAAATGCTTCATATGCCCGTTTAGCTATTTCCCTCGCAGACGGACTAGGATCATTCAAACCAATTGTAATACCATTATTAATATTTTTTGTATTATGCAACCAATTCGTTGGACTCCAAGCTTCTAAACATATACATAAACACGTCAACGCTTTTTCCCGCACTACTTTTGATCTCGACTTGCATAAAGATACGAACAAATTGATTGATTTTTTACTTTGTGTATGTTTCACAATTTCAATCGCACATTCACTACAATAACCAGCAATAACTTTATTTCCACCTCCAGTTATCATTAATAATACTTTAGTAACGGCCGGGGCAATGGTTGAAAATTTATCTTGCAAATTTTTCGCACACAATGTCAACAAATTGCATGTTTCGCGCACAATTGCGGATCGTAAGTCTCTACATTGTGCAATAAGTGGATTCAATAACATGACTAACGAAGCCGAGATGGCATCATGTTTATTCACATCTTTAACTTCATTTTGTAAAAATTCGATGGCACCTAACCGTAATTTCCATGAATATGATTTTGAATCAGTTAAACGCGTTGCAGCCTCTTTGATGGTATCAGGATATGATTTATTCTTCTTGCTATTGTTCGTATTGCTGCCGACACTTCCAGCTTTTCTAGGAACAGCACCAACAGCACCTTTATCGAATAGTGTCCTCTTTTTGTATTGTTGTTTTCCAGCCGTTGCTCCCGAAGTTGTTGTTCTGTTATTATTTTCATCCACAACATCATAATTATACTTTTCCCCATATGATTTTGGTCTTCTACTATCTAAATTCATGCGCTCAACACGCTTATCTAACGAATCTATTTCTTCTTTTTCACCGCTTATGTCTCTTCCTTCTTTATTTTTCATTATCTTTCTGCTATTGTTCTTGTCATTATTGTTGTTGCTGCTGTTATTGGTGGTGGTAGCATAACTACTACTAAAACTGCTGCTACTGTTATTATTTTCAAATGATGGTGCTCTTAACTCTGGTGGGATGTATCGCGAGGATCTACCGATTGGTCGATCATCCATGATGAATTATCTTGTTCGTTTCAATGGTATAACTAACGTTGTAATACAAAACTCAATTGTAAATTTGTTTTTCTTTTCAATTCTGGTGTATAATCAGTTTAATACAATAATCGTCGGTATACATAATATGAAAATCGAATTCATATTAAAAGCTATAATCAACAATAATCAAACAACAACAACTGTTATTTTTAATAATAGAAAATAAAAGATGATGAAATATAATAAATAATGATATTTCCATGTTAAGCCGATATTGAAAATCAAAAGCTTTTCGTATTAGATTGGTACTACCTTAATATAACCTCGGATTGTTATATTGCATTTCAAAATGACGAGAGTAATTTAAGTACTTATTTAGTATACTACAGTAATTTATGCATATTTTAATTTGACAGAGGTATTGATTTAAAGCCCGTTCATAACCATAGTCCTGTGTGTTAAATGTGTGTTAAAT
>LT649859.1:0-12380 GCA_900128395.1 Stramenopiles sp. TOSAG23-2
TAGATTAAGCCAGAATAACATGGCTCAAGGACTGTGGATAGATGATCCCATTTCACCTGGGCACAATGTCGCTATAAGCACATTTAATGCGCGTGGCGTTTTAAATACTTTTCGTGATGCATTTTTATCCTGCGTACGACACGAAGTTTCTGAACATTGCCCGACCATTTTGAGCACTGTAATTCGTTCATCTCCATGGCTTGAACACTCGTTACATTATGCTAAAAATTGTAAACAAGAAATGTGGGACAGTCGCCGTCGCGCATCACCAGAAGATTATGAACTTGCTGCCGAGGAAATAAGACAAGAAATACGAAAGCTATCGCTTGAAAAACAACGAATATCAGCAAAGAAAGAAAAGATGAAGAGAAAAATGGCTAGGAACGTGAACGATGATATGGTCGGTAAATTGAATTATAATCAAACAAAATCGCCTACTCGAGCTGGTATTAATATTAATAAAAAGGGGAATGTTACCATAGGGAAAAGTAAAAACAAAAAAAACTGATAATAATGATAACGAAGAGGAAAAAGAACAGAAAGATGGTGAGAATGATAAAGATGATGAAGAGGAAGAAGAAGAAGATCCTGTAAAGACAAAAGAAGAATTGATGGAAAAATATTTAATGATGGCCTTTTTAACAATGGAATATATACCAAAATCAATTAAAGATGATCGAAAGGAAATTATTGAAGTTACATTAAAACATGGAAATATCGATGAAGTGTTGGGAAATAAAATTCGCAGTATGCCATTTAATTCTAGCGATCATATACCAGAATCCGTACGTAAAGATCGAGAAAATGGATTGAAGCTTTTGACTAAATATGGAAATGTTTTAGAGCAAATGGCCAAAGAAGCTATTGCTGGTGGTATGTCCTTATTATCCGCCCCACCAATTAAAACATTAGTAAAAGTTCAATCTAGAAGGTATGAAAACGAAAATTTTATCCCAATCGCAGTACAACAAGATCGTCGATCATTTTTATCATTTTTGTTTGAAGAAGGAGATGCAAGTTTCAATCGTGTTAAAGAAGCTTTGGAATTGCCATATAGTGCACAGAATGATATCCCAACCGCAATTCAAAAGGATAGGCTTGCAACGGTTGAACATATGTTTGGGAAAATTGATTTAGAAAACAATAAAATTCTTAGTGCTCCAATTGAAATTGTTGAAAATGCTGTTAGCCAAGAAAAAGAAGAGGAAGAAAGAGGAAAAGAAGCGAAAGTGGTAGAGGAAGAAGGAGAATTTGAAGATAAATCGCATGAATTAGTACTTGAGCCACCGTCTATTGAATTGACATCTACTGTTAACCAACATCCATTTGATGGAGATAATAATATACCATCAGAAGTAAAACAAGATAGACAAACATTATTATCGAAAATATACGATTCGAAACAACATACAATTAAGTCACTGGTTTCAATAGTTACTGATCGTTTCGATGGCGGTGTAGATGTACCAGAGATGGTTAACGAGGATCGCATCAAATGCTTAAGCATTCTATATAGCGAAGATATTTCACACTTGGTACAGGTACAATCACAACCATTTGGTGGGATGGCGAAGGCTCCTGCAGTGGTCCTACGTGATAGACAAAAAACGGTGCAAATGATACTTGAAGATGATGATTTTGACGATGACGACTACAATCGTATCATAGCCATGCCATTTGATCAGAAAAAACAAGTGCCAGAGAGTATTGTACAAGATAGAATGAAAACGATACATATTTTAATGAAACGATATGATTTAACGCCAGAGGAGATACGTGAGGAAGAATTAGAACATGCTCGAAAAGTGGCACAAAAACAATTGGAACAGTTGCCATTTTCAGGCTTAGTTGAATTACCGGCTAGTGTTACGGACGATAGAGAGGAGTCGCTTGAAATAATTTATAATGTACAAGAATACTCAGAGCAGCAAATAAGACATTTAGTGTTAGCATCTCCATATGCTGGTTCGACATTTATACCAGAGGCTATACTTACAGATCGCCACGCTCGTTTAGCATTGTTATTGCGGAATCCAGAGAATTTGCTACCCCGTTCGCCACCGAGCCAGGTTGCCCCTCAGTCTGTACAGCAACAGGTGCATCAACAATCGCCACAAATAGTACATCAACAGCAAGTGCAGCAACCACATCACCATCATCCCAACCATCCTGCACCTCAACTAGCATCACCGCCACAAAATAATCAACAAGAATTTCAACATTCGTCACCACAAGCATTTCCGGAGCAACAAGTTTCTCCACAACAACATCAACAGCCGAAACATCATCACCCAAACCATCAAGCACCACAACTTGCCCCAACAATTGAGGAGCCAACTACCCAGGCTGAATTAGAGAAAGTCAATGCGTTACTATCGGCGCCATATGCTGGCTCGCCAATCATACCTGACGCGGTTCTTCAAGACCGACAAGAATCATTGCGCATAATAATGGGTGACAGCGATCTGGAAGTTGAGGCATTAATTGAGATCATTCTTAAAAAGCCGTATAATGGTTCTGATCGAATTCCACAGTCAATTTTAAAAGATCGCAATGAACAGTTGGAAATATTACTCAATGAGGATGGTGATGCAGATAAAGATTTACAAGAAAATGTTACAAAGGAAGAGGATACAAATGTATCGGCGCCACCACCACCACCACCACCATCACCTCCTCCGACAAATGTCCATGAGATGTTGCAACAACAGCAAGAACAACAAAAGGAAGAAGAACGAAATGTCAAAATAAATCAAGAAACAATTATCGAAGAAAAAAAGGAGAAAAAAACAACAGAAATGTTTGCGAGTGATAGAATAAGTAATATGAAAAAGGTTCTTTATCAAAGTAAACCTTTGAAGATGACACCAGCATCAATTAATGAGGATCGAAAAGCCGTAATATCTATTGTTATGAGCCACAAAGGGAATAATATGAAAGAACTTGTAACTTTAGTCAAAGAAATTAAATATGCAAATTCACCATATATACCCGAGGACGTTATGACATTTCGAAAAGATCTTTTAGAAGCTTTTCACGGAAGCGCTTTAGATAATATTGATTTTAGTAGCAAAGCTCCTCAACAACATCATCACCCAAATTATCAAACACCGAAATTAGTGCCAGAAACAGTATCTACCCCAAAAGATGAAAAAAGAAATGCATTGTTAAAATTGGAGAAAGAAATAATGGGATTAAAATATGCAGATGATGATAAAGTACCAGATACGGTCACTACAGATAGAAACTTGGTGTTTAGCAAAGTGAAGGAAATGGTTGATTTAGACCAATTAGTAACTGGTACAGTCGATGATGAAACAGTAAATAAAGTGGCTAAAGTTGTTTTAACTGAGCTTGACTTTCAACAAATACCAGCTTCTGATGCACCTGATGATGTCCATGATGATAGAATGAAAGTTTTAAAAGTTCTTTTTCCAGGTGTATCAATAAATTTAGATGGAGATCATGAAGATAACGATAATAAGGATGCAGAAGTGTCAGACAATGCAATTGAAGATCGTATGGCCAAAGCAGAGCGGTTATTAGCACTAAAAGAACAAGCATTTAAAGATTTAGAAAGAAGTACACTTGAAGGGTTGTTATGATACGCATATTTTAAAAAAGTTCGTCTGATACGAGTCTAATTTAATTTTATTTATATAAATATTTGACTATTGATTAAAAATAAATTATACTCGTATTATCCCATAATATATATACTCGTCGTACGTATGTTTTTGCGGTTCGTAAAATTATATGCATGTTTTCAAATAAATGCACCACATGTACTCGTATATTTTAAAAATACACTCCAAAATCTCTCACTTCCAATCTGGTTTTCTACTTTTCTTTTTGGATGGCCTTGCTTTACGTGCAAGAGCCATGCTTTTTGCTATTCGTTTTATATAAGCAGGTGCATCATTTGTTTTTGGATGAAATGTACATTCGGCAAACTGCTTTCTCTCTTGCTCTTGCGCTGCTTTTCTTCTTTTATCACTAAATATTTCTTGTTCTTTTTGAACACGTTCAAGGTATGATTCTGGGTTGGAAACTACTCTTAATTTACCTTTTGCATTGCTAGGATTTAAACGTGGCTGGAACGTTAGGCCCTCCAATTCATCTTGCTCCGCTTTCAATTTCATCAAACGAGCAGCCGTTTCCCGTTTTAACGAATCCCCACGACTCAACTCGGTAACGCTTCTAGGTCTCCTCGCTCTTGAACTTGCAAGGATATTTGGAGTAAACGTACAATCTGGTTCTTTAGCTAAAATTGCTTTTTTACGTAAATTGTCATGTTCTTTTCTCAAAGCATCTTTTGCCAGTCGTGTCATGAAATCGCCATTTGTCGTTTTTGCAGCTAACTTCAACGATCGTTTACAAAGCGCAGGTTGGTGCGATGGTGTTGCTTCCTGTTTTAATCTCGCTACATTTTTTGATTTTCTAGTTTGACGTTTATTTTGCCTTGCTAAGAAATTCTGAAATTGTGCACGGTTCAATTTCATTTCCCCTGGTCGGCTACGTCGAGCTGATTGTGGTCTTCGATTGTTTCCACCACCATTTGCATTCAATGACGACATAAATGAATCCATATTCATAACTGGTTTTGCTTTCGACTTGATCTCGTTATCAGAATCATAGCCATCTTTGTCTTTATTGACTTTACCCCTCGCAGCACGTGGAGTACTCAAGCGGTCATGCACATTGTTTTGTAAATACAGTTGCGCACTACCAAATTTTCTAGGCACATTATTTACTTTAGGTTTAAATGTACATTCTTCCATACCACTAGGTTTTATATCTGATTTACGACTGCGGCCTCTTGGTGTTTGACTTCTTTGATGGAATGATTGGTTGTTTCTGTTTCTGTTGTTGTTGCCAAACTTTCTTTGTTTCCTTCCGAGATTAGGCTGGAAAGTACAAGTGCGACGAAACTCTTCCTCACGCTTTGCCCTTATATCCTCCTCGTTTACTCTGGACTTTTTTTTACTGCTGTATAATCTGTCAACAACGTCTTTGTAGTCTCTCCGACCTAAAGATGCTGTTCTTCTAGACGTTTTGTTTATTTTTGGCTGGAACGTGCAATCGTCCATCTTCGCTTGCTCTTTCCTGTCCCGTTCCCGGCGCAATTGCTGTTCTTTTCTATCCTTCCACCGATTCATTCTGTGATGGAACTCTGGTTTTTCTTTTCCATTTAGATTATTGTTTGCTGCATAGCCTTTTGGCAACTCCGTTATTTGTGGTTGAAACGTACATTCTTTCATATTTTGCATTTTAATTTCTAACTCTCTTCGCTCTTGCCTTGACGATGTTGATCCACTACGATCGCGACCTGTACCGCGCACGGGTGTCTCTCTGCTGGCCATGAATTGCTCCATACTGACAGTTTGCTTTCCACTGCGATTATTATTATTTGTTTGTGGATAGTCCTCTTCGTTATTATTGTTATTATTATAATTATTATCATTATCATCATCATCGTATGATGTAATATTTTCTGGCCTTTGTAAAGTTGATAGTTGTTCAAACAAATCATTTTTAGATATTTGCCCAGTTTTCATTTGCGAAACCAATGCAGATATAATGCTACTTTTATGATCAGCCATGTTGATGTCTTCTGAGTGTGCTTTATCGTGTGTGTTTTTATGTATGCGTATATATAAATATTGTGTTTCAACAAAATATACTACACTACAATTATATATTATTTATAGGATAAACTAACCTCAATTACTCTTCAAAAAGAAAATAATGGTTGGAATATTATATATATAATATTAGATATATGACTTTTATATTCTATATACCTATGTATGTATGGATATATATATGTATATGTATATGTACACACCAGTCTATCTATATATATATTATATATTTCTCTTTCTGTTGTTCTACACTACATGTCAAATGTGTGACATCGCCGATTCATCAAATATCCTAAAATTGATTTATTATATATATAAATAACTGTGAAGAACTGCGTATAAAATATTGGGCGTGGGCGTTTTAGGGGCCGTGCTATTGCACGCTATTCATACCAAAGACAGTTAGAAATATGTACATAAACTGTGGCTTTTCACCATCGTACTGTACTAACAATGTATTAGCATTACAAAGCACTAATATATACAGCGGATACCACCATGGTGGTATGCTACGATTTCGTGGGTTTATTGTACTTGTTAATATACACAAAATAGATAGGAGATATTACAAAAATCTTAAAACAGATTCACCTTATCTACATTTGTGATGACACAAATTATTCTAAATTATAGATTGTAAAACACAAAGATCGATTGAAGGGAAAGGAGAGCGAAAGATCATCTCTACGCGAACTCCTAAAGTTCGAGATATTTGAAATGAAGAGAATAGTAAAGAGATAAATATTATTTCATGTGAGTCTATATCTATATATATATAACACATGGATGTGATTTTAATATTTAACAAAGAATTGAGATGGAGGGAGAGATCGTTCGATACACGATATGTACATTACAAAATATTTCCAAGAGAAAAAAATCACTATAGCCTATTTATATATTTATAAAATATTAATGTACATATATATGTGAATGTACTTTTATTTACTGTACTTTAATACAATCGTAAAGACGAAAAAGAAAGCACAACACACATATATATACATCAATCCATTTAACTACGTGGCTTTTCTTTCTTTTCTTTGTATAGTGCTAATAATGATACACCTGCTACTTTGGCAACTTTGAAACGTACACCAGCAATATCCCCAACACTATGACCACGTCTACCGAAACCACTGATAAGTACTTCATCATTCTCATCAATGTAATTTAAGCAACCATCACGAGGTACGAAGGCAGCAATTTTTTTACCATTCTTGATAAGTTGCACACGCACACATTTACGGATAGCACTGTTTGGCTGTTTAGCTTCAATACCAATTTTTTCCAATACAATACCTTTAGCCATAGAAGCTCCACCTAGTGGATTTGCTTTCATAGCAGTTTTAGAGTGAGATTTGGTGTATTTTTTGTTTGCCCATCTGTTATTACGACGGTCAGTGCGCAACTTACGTGCAGCACGAATACCTGCTGGTTTGCCTTTACCCATGTTGTTTCAATATTTAAAGAACTATAATATAATATATAATATAAATAATATATTTTTATTATTTGGATCCAATAGATGAGATATATAGATGAGTATCTTTGTGTACATATGTATGTATATTTATTTTATTATGTCCTTGTTGGGATATCCACAATAGCTTTTCGATTGAGTGGACATCACTAGCATGATTGAATGGCTATTGCGACATTTTAATGCTATAACCCTGCTAATAACTTACACATCGTAGTCGAAGATACCTTTCAACTATAAAATTAGTCATTTGATAGGTGGACTCCACCGTGCCAATGCTGTATAGTGTTAATTTATATATTGCAAAAACTATCCCTACATTTCAAAGTATATCTTATTGTATTTATATCTTATTTATATAAAGTATAATCGGTAATTATTAATATATAAATTTCATATAAATAGTAATATTAGTGATATCAAGTTGAATGCACCTACACTTGCACCTAAATGCACCTACATCGATTACCATTAATTTTTTATGGAAAAGTTTTATCCCTATATGATTTTGAATCTTCTCTATATTAAGTACAGTATAATGTACACAATGGTGATACATTAGCTAGTACTCTAGCACGCACGGAAAAAAGAAGGATAGCTATATCATATAAGAGCACAGCAGCAGCACAGCACCGGACAAGCAAGTGTTAGTCTATCAACAGGACACAGCAGGAGGACAGCAGCAGGAGGACACAGCACACTACTAGGACGGAGTACAAATATGTTCCTTCCTTTTTGTATGACAAATAATAATGTACTTCTTTCAGTTAGTCTTCTTGTGTGTTACAATACCATAGACTATGGTATACTTGTATGTACAATAATTAGCACATCGCACCATCTCCGTACATTTTTATATTATTCATCACTTTTATAACAAGTTTATATACATATAAAACCACTTTATACAAACGAATCAATGGTACAAATAGAGAGACACATACATAAAGTACAAGAGAAATTAAATAATTACTGAAGAAGAGAAAGAACAACTACGATATTAACAACAACAAACTATAAAAATATGAGTAATATTAAATTTGATACACCACCAGGTGATGCACGTTTTCCAGGTATGAACCAAAACCACAGATGTTGGGTCAACTTTAATGAATATTTAATATGTATGAACGCTAATGGGGATGATGAAAGTAAATGTCAACAAAGATTAAAAACATACCGATCCATCTGTCCAGCTGAATGGGTTGAAAATTGGAAAGAGCAAATTGAAGAGAACACATTCCCAGGAGTAACTTTCGGTAATGCTACTGAAGAACATCATTAAGTTATTATATGTATATATATATAACGATGTTAGCTTTATAATATATATAAATATATATGATATATCGATATAATGATCTGGTATGTATTATAATATATTATTAACAAAACAAGATATATAGGTTAAAAATAAGATTGGTATGCGATACCACTTGTATTTATTGTGTTTTTCGATTCTATATATATATATATGTATGTATGTATGAAAAATTAATATTCTATGAAGCGAGAAAGAGAGACTATAGATATATAAAAATAATATATGATATATATATATATATATGTGTGCACAAAATACAAATTATGTATGATATAATAATTATAATCGCCTCCTGATACTTTAAATAATATGTCATTTAAGACATAATAATTGCGTCTCACATGGTACATACATCATTTAGAAAAAAGACAAAAAATATAATATACATACATATATATATATAAACAACACATTACACACACGCAACAACATTATTAGATTGTGTTAATATCCTCCTTTGTGTTAAAACCCTGGCACTTCTCTCTCTTCTCTCCTCACCTTTTTTTTTTTTTTTCCTTTTTTTTTTTTTTACTTCTTCAATAATGTATTTAAAGCACTACGTAAAAATTCAATTGCTTTATCTTTATCTTCCTCCTCTAAAGCTACTACTGCATATTGTGCTAATTCCTTTGCATCATGGATACTTCCAGGACGTAATCTATCACTAGTAAATTGAAGTTGTCCATTGTAATTATTGTTATTATTAAAAACAGGGACAACATTGTTGTTGTTCACAAATTGTGCCGTTGGCATGCCACTAGGTGCAGTTGGCAACGAATTGTTGTTATTATTTATTACATTGTTGTTGTTATTATTATTATTATTATTCATTTTTCCTTCATAATTATTATTATTATTATTATCATCAGCAACGACAGGTGCATTTTCACCACCAGGTGGACCAGGTGTTGGTTGGCGTCCCTCTTTGATAGCTTTTAAAATTTGACTGGTTTTAAATTTTGCATATTTCACCAATGGCGCAACTTCTTCAACATCTTCCGGACAATCATATTGATCCAAACATTGGAAAAATATTGAAGAAGCAAAAAATGCTTTTGCTGTTTGGCGTGTTGCTTTACCTGCTCTATCCGTATTATCTGCACGTTTCCATATAGTTGTTGCAAAGCGTTTGATAAATTCTGGCTCTTTCTTTTTCCATTCTTCAAACAATTCACTTGCAAGGTCGGATTTTTTTTTCGTTTCAATATCGTCCATCAATTCTATTATCAATTGCTTTAATTCTGCATCGTTTCCAACTTTTGGATATGATTTCATTACAAACGCACTTAAACAATAAATCGACATTAATTCCGCATCAGGTTGTTGTAATTTTCCTAATTGCATTGCTTGCAATAAATAATGTTTATATGGTTTTAATACCGCTGGAATATTCATCTTGTGTGTGTGTGGTAGGGGGTGGTGTGTTCTTTTTTCGTATATCTGTAATGGCTATTTTGTATTCTTATTTTTTTCTATTTGATATATATATAGTGTACATATGTTTTTATAATGTGTGTGTGTGTGTATGTTGGTTCTACATTTTTCCTGTGCATATTAGTACTGTATATATATATTTTTATCATTTACTACAGAAAATATTATACAGAGTATAATAAAAGTAGTAATAGTATAGTATATGGTATAGTTAGTATTCCTATATATATTTTTTGTTATTCTAATTTCCCTATATTCAAGTATAATATTTAGTTGCACTTAGATTTATCATTTTTTGATCATTATTTGATATGTCACACCACTACGTCTTTAATGCTATGTCTATATTGCGTACTTTAATGCTATGTCCCTGCTATATGTATGGTTCAGCTTTTTCTTCGCTAAATTATTAACCTTAACCCGTACAGTATATTATAGTTGTATACTAACCGTAGCACTATATCACACAGATGGTATTATTATGATATTATTATGCTATCAAAAAAAACCTTATCTACATGATGATGATGCACTCACTAAACTTATTCCAGCATCATCAATGACAATGCCAGAATGTTGGAATGAATTCACATCATCTTTTCACCACATATTTTATTATTAGATTTATACATTTTATTATTACCTCATGGATTACATCAATACTTTTTTATAGAGATTGTTTCATCGTGAGAAGAGAGAGTTTAATCGCAACATACATATTCACAACGACAACAATATTATCTCAAAAAAAAAGAAAGATTTACAACAAATAACTTCATACACCCCACACATAATACACATACAACTATTCTGATTTCATATAGTTACAAAAGATAAGATATTATTTTGTTGTGTTCAAAAAAAAATTAAAACATTATAATATCTCAATTTACTACGTAGAAAGAATTGTGAATAAATAATAATACAATAGCAAAAACAAAAACAAAATATATATATAATAATAGTAATAATAATGTTTATGATAAAAAATATAAGTAGGAAAACAAGTGCACAATTAATTAAAAATATAAGTAGAAATAGAACATTTCTTACAACAACGATACCAAAATATGCAGATTATCCACCACATACAGTTGTTGGATTACCAGCATTATCACCAACCATGGAGGAAGGTACTGTACAAGGCTGGACGGTAGAAGTTGGTGGTGAAATTGAAGCTAGTGATATTGTATGCCAAATTGAAACGGATAAAGCTGCGGTTGATTTTGAAGCAACGGATGATGGTTTCATGGCTTTGCATTTAGTAGAACCTGGCCATGCACCAATTCCAGTTGGAACACCTATTATGATATTAGTAGAAGAGGAAGAAGATGTTGCTGCCTTTGCCAATGCAACTGCTAGTGAATTTGTATCGAAGGAAGCAGAGAAAGAAGAACCTGTAGCAGCTGTTAGCTCAACTCCACCACCTTCCACTCCCACACCCGTTGCAACTCCTGCGACTGCATCTCCAGCAAAAGTACCAGTTGTAAACACAGGCGAACGTGTCTTTGCATCGCCATTAGCACGTAGTATTGCACGTTCCAATGGCGTTGACATTAATCAAATGCAAGGGCAAGGTACAGGACCAAAAGGTCGTATTTTAAAAGAAGATGTGGAACAATTTTTGGCTTCTGGTGGCGCCACTGCTACCGCTGGTGTTGATTTGTCTTTATCCCCGGAACAAATAGCAATCGCAGATGCACTTACACAATCAAAACGCGAAGTTCCGCATTATTATTTAACAGTTGATTTGAACTTAGATCAATTACTTGAAATTCGTAATCATGCAAATCATGGCAATGATGAATTGGAAGTAAGTGTAAATGATTTTTTATTAAAAGCAGCTGCAAAAGCTATGAAAGCTGTACCAGATGTCAATGCATCATGGATGGGTAGTTATATTCGTAATTATGATTATGTCGACATCAATGTCGTTGTTAGCAATGGAACAAATGGCACATGCATGCCAGTAGTGCGTGATGTTGATATATTAGGTTTGAGCAATATAGCAGAGACGACCCAAGCATTGTCACAAGCAGCTAGGAATGGAACATTATCTGCGGATGATTTAGATGTTGGTACATTTACGATGATGAATGTTGGTGCATATGGAGTTAGGCAATTAGAAGCGATTGTACAACAACCACAATCATGTATTTTATCAATAGGAGCAGCAACGGAACAAGTAGTACCATCAAGTGAAGTTGGGAATTTATGGGATGTTTCTACAGTAGCATCTGCAACTTTAAGTTGTGATCATCGTGTTGTCGATGGTGCTGTAGGTGCAGCATGGTTAGGAGAATTCAAAACATTAGTAGAAAATCCATCAAAATTATTGTTGTAAAAAAATTTGTGCCTGAGGAGAGATAAAAAAAATACGGAGAGGAAGTATTTTTTTACGTCACACGCAGTATATATTAATTTAATTTACGCATAATTTATTGTTTTAATTTACTCATGATAATTCCTACTCTTCAAAAGAATACAATATCAT
>LT649860.1:0-12370 GCA_900128395.1 Stramenopiles sp. TOSAG23-2
GGTATGTTTGATAAAGATGGCAATGGTTACATTATGGAACCTCTTTTAAAAGAATGTCACTGTACACTAAAGAAATATTGAACAAATATATAATTTATGGAAATGTAAAAAATGATCAAGCAGCTAGTGCAGCTGGACAAGCTTTGTCTCCACATGTTTACGGAGTTGCAGCAAATGCATATCGGTCCATGTGCCAAAATATGGGTTCCAATGGCAACCAGTCCGTGTTAATTAGTGGAGAAAGTGGGGCTGGCAAAACCGTTTCGACAAAATATGTAATGCAATATTTAGCAACTGCTGGAAATATGGCAGATAATACATTAATAAAGAATAAAAGTGGTGACAAAGCTAAGAGAAAAACATTAAAAGCACAAGAAGTCAACGCAGCTACTAAAGTTGCTCAACAAATTTTACAATCGAATCCAATCTTAGAAGCATTTGGAAATGCAAGAACGCTTAGAAATGATAATTCGAGTCGTTTTGGTAAATTTATTAAAATGCATTTTAATAAAGAAGGCACTTTACAAGGTGCGACTATTCAGACATACTTACTAGAGAAAGTTCGTTTAGTGCATCAAAACATTGGGGAACGAAATTACCATGTTTTTTACCAAATGACAGCCGGTTGTAGCGATGAGGAAAGCGAATTATGGCAAGTATTCCCGCTTGAAGGTTGTAGATATACAAATCAAAGCGATTGTTATGAACGTGCCGATGGCGTTGATGATGCAGATGAATGGAAAGCAATGCGAGAGGCTATGGATGTTATGAATTTTACTCCTGAGGAACAAAATTGTCTTTTTACTACTACGTCTGCTATCATGCATCTTTCATGTGTAGAGTTTGTACCTTTAAATAAAGCTGGAAGCACAGGCGAAGAAGGGTCTAGAATAGGGCTGTATGAAGCAGCTGCAGCTGCAGCATCTTTATTAGAAGTATCCTCCGATGATATGGAGAGCGTATTATGCTCTCGCACTATTGAAGCTGGTAGACAGAAACATGTTGTGCCAAACTCAAAGGAAAGAGCTGAATATGCCAGGGATGCAATGGCAAAATGTATATATGGAAGAATGTTCGACTGGATAGTACGTCGTATTAATTCAGCTATTACTTCAAAGATCAGTAGATCAACTAGTTTCATCGGTATATTGGATATTTTTGGCTTTGAAGTTTTTGAATCGAATTCATTTGAGCAGTTATGCATTAATTTCACAAATGAAGCATTACAACAGCAATTTAATCAATTTATGTTTAAACTTGAACAAAATATTTATGAACGGGAAGGCATAGATTGGTCTTTCATCGATTTTCCTGATAATGAAGAATGTCTATCCTTAATTGAAAGGAGTCGCACAGGTATTATTGCCATTCTGGACGAAACATGCATTTTCCCAAAAGGTGACGATCCTATGTTTGCTCGTAAATTATATCAAAAATGCACTGACAGTTCCTGTTTTTCTGCTTCTAAACGAGAAGTTGTAGATAATCTATTTGCAGTGACTCATTATGCTGGAAAAGTAGTCTACGATACGAATGGTTTTTGTGATAAAAATAAAGATAAATTGCATCAAGATGTATTAGATTTGTTAAAGGTGGCAGGTTTGCCTTTAATTAAAGAAATTTTTTCAGACAAATTTTTAGCACAAGCAGTTTCATCTTCTAAAAGGAAAGGTACTGGTGGTAGACGCAGCACATCCTCAACACCAAGTCCAAGACGGGGTAGCAAATATTCTTCTATTAAAGCTGCAAGTACTGCTAGTCAATTTCGCAACCAATTAAATGAATTGATGGTTACCATTAATGATACGGCTCCTCATTATATTAGATGTATTAAACCAAATGATGAAAATGAAGCTGATTTTTTTCATAGAAGCAGAATAGTGGATCAGTTACGATATGGTGGTGTGCTACAAGCAGTTCAAGTGGCACGCGCTGGATATCCATCTCGTCTAAAGCATAAAACATTCATATCAAAATATAAAATCTTATTGCCTAAACAGCCAACATTTAAGAAAACCGAAATGAAGAGTGGGTGCAAAACAATATTGAGTCATATAGGAATCGAGGAGGAAGATGCTCAGATTGGAAAAACAAAAGTTTTCATGCGAAAGAACGTCTACGAGCTACTAGAAGTCAGGCGAAGCAACAAGTTAAATAAATCTGCAGTTCAAATCCAATCAATTTATCGATGCTATGTCGCACGCAATGCTTTTGTAACGAAATTATATGCCGCGATTGTGATTGCATCATTTGCTCGAGGAATTAAAGCTAAAAAGAGAGTCAATGAATTGCGACAACTGTATGCATCTATATGCATTCAAAGCAAATTTCGTTCATATGTTTGCCGTGCGAAGTTTATGAGTGACCGACGAAAATGGATCTTAATTCAAAATATTTATCGATCAAAAGTTGCCAGATATAATGCCCGGCATTTACGTTTACAACGGTCATCGTATGTGCTACAGAAACAATTTAGAATGAGATTGCAAAGAAGGAAATTTAAAAAGCTAAGGAGTGCAATTACAGCAATATCATGTGCATTCCGTGTGAAAGCTGCTAAAAAGCTGCGCAAGAAATTATATAAAGAAGCGAAGGATGTTGGAAATCTTCAAACTGAACTTGATGAATTGAAAAGAAAATTGAAGATGGCAGAGAACAAATCAAGCGATACTACGACTGAAGAAGTTGCAAATTTAGTTCAACGGTTAGAAGATGCGCAAAAGTCAAAGACTAAAGTTGAGGTGGAACTAGCAGGGCATATGGATAAAAATAGACGCCTTGTTAAAGAAATTGCTAAATTAACAATGGAATTGAAGTCAGCAAAAGAAGCATTGGAGCAACTAAATGAGGAAAAAACCATGACAGATTCTTTAATAATTCAATTAAAAACGGAAAATGATGAAAACATTAAGCATTGGGAAGTAGAAATAAACGATCTTGAACAGTCTAAAAGCGATATCACGGAAAAGTTGCAAAAAAAAAATGAAGAACAAGATGTGAAATTACAAGATCTCTTAGGTAATATAGAGATGCTAAAAGAAGAGTTGAAAAATAAGAAAAGCAATTCACAGGAATTAGAAAAACATGAACAAGAGAAAAAAAATCTTGAACTTAAAATGAAAAATATATTAAACGAGAAAGCACAAGAAATCGAAAATCTTTTAAATGAGCAACGCTTATTAAAAAATCAAGTCATAGAGTTAGAAAATGGCAAAAGTTTGTTTGAGCAAGAACAACAACAGGCAGAGGCAGCCAATAAAGCGAATGAATTAGAAATAAACAAATTACTAAATGACCAAAGAGCTTTAAAAGACCATATAATTGAGTTGGAAAATGATAAAAATGTTTCTCATTCGACTTCAACATTGACAAAATCATCATCCTCTGATATGGCTTCTATCACACAGCAACTTGGTGGAAATGAAATCGAAAAATTAAAAAATGAATTGAAGGAGCTATATCTTACCAACGAAAAATTAAAACAACAAATAAAATATCCATCTGTTAAACAATTGTCAACTAGCGACAACATGGACAACAATGACGAAATAAATAAGTTAAGAAAAGATAATGAAGCATTAAAGTCTAAACTTTTGAAGTTTTCTAATAGTAAGAAAGGTAAAGGCTCAGCAAAAAATACAAGCATTGCAATTTCAACATCCATTAAGAGTAGTAGTAGTAGTAGTAATAGTAGTAGTATTAATAATAATTCTGGTAGCACCACTAATAAAAACCAAGAAGAGGCTGAATATACAAATAAAATATCGGAGTTAGAAATGTACAATGAAGAGCTGAATAAGACAAATAAAAGTTATGAAGAAAAAATTGAAGATTTGGAGGAGCAAATACAAAAACTCATTAACAAATATGGTAAAGGTGAGAAAGAATTTGATGCAAAAAACGAGAATGACGAAATTAGTAACGATTTTTTCCGATTGAAACAAGAGAACGAGGAATTACAAAATGCATTGGATGATACTAAATTTACGCTAGAAGCATTGCAAGTCAGCGAAAACGAAGAATCATTTTCATTGATGCAGGAAAAAAATGATATGGAAGAGGAAAATACACGTTTAAAATCGAAGGTGGAACAACTGGAAAACACAATAAATGAATATAAAGAGAAGTACGAAGGCCAAGTACATATACCGATTGAAAAGCATATGAAAGTGACTGAATTATTAGATAGCCAATTAGCAAAAAACCAAGAGCTAAGATCCTTACATGATACCTTATCATCATCTGACTTATTAAGTAAAGAAAAGGTCCAACAATTAGAAGATCAACTTCGTGAAGAAAAGAGGCAAGTTTCCATGCTAAAAAATAAATATGAAGATGAAGTTGGTTCAGTCAAAGCTCAATGCAAGGACTATGAAAAGAAAATTACATCTCAAGCAAAGAAGATTGATGTGTTAAATGTCTTTAAAAAGAAATTATCATTACGATTGTCTACATTAGTCCGTGACAACAAAAGATTGAAAGTAGTTATCAATACAATCAATAAATAAAGAATGAAGTCGCGAGTTTAAGTTAGGAGTGTACATAAAAACATTGTAATTGTTATTCGAATCCATAAAACCCAATAAATTAGTAGCTTCCTATCAAATTATGGTACGAGAAAGTAGTAGTACACTTTTTAGTAGTCCTCGTATAACTGTTGTTGTTGTTGTTTGTTTACAAAATAAATTTTATATAATATTATTATAAAAAATATTATTATTGATAGTAGCACGAACAGCGAACCTAAATATATACGGCAATACATAGAAACGGTTTCATGTGAGATGGCATTTAAAGCGCTATTGAGCAAAATATCAACTCCTATAAAACGCCATCCGTTCATTTTTGGTACTTTAATCGCAGGATGTAAATCCGGTGGAGTAGACGTGGGCATACAACATTTTGCAGAAGGTAAAAGTTGGGCAGAACATGATTGGAGAAGAAGTAAGGCGTTCTTTGTTTTTGGTTCAATATTTTGCGGGGCATGGCAATATGGATTGTTTGTGAAATTAATGCCAAGATTGTGTCCTGGTGCTTTAGAGTTTGCAGCGAAACCGTGGCGTCAAAAACTAGCAGACAAGCAAGGATTGAAAAATTTATTTTATCAAAATTTTGTTGAAAATGGTATTAACAATCCTTTTTTACATTTCCCTATCTTTTACACAGTACAGGAATGGATAGCAAAGCGACCTCTTTCTGGCGGCATTGAAAAATTTAAACAGAATTTTTGGGAGGATGTCCCACGTATATGGGCTATATGGGTACCAGCACAATTGTATAATTTTGGATTTTCACCTGCTTGGATGCGAGTACCTTTTGTTGCGTTTGTATCTGCATTTTGGACTTGTATTCTGAGTGTCACTAGAGGAGAGATTGAAGAATAATATTTGTTTTTTTATATTGATGGTTCAAATTATATAAAACAAAATGATGGTTTATAGAACATATATAAGGTGTACTCGTAGATAAGTCATCTAGTGCCTTGTGCGTGGATACTTAGTATTATGCATTAAGTGCTTACCATTATTTAAAATGAAAGCTGCTGTTAGAAATATTTGCAG
Organism: Stramenopiles sp. TOSAG23-2; assembly: GCA_900128395.1. Classification (NCBI taxonomy): domain Eukaryota; species Stramenopiles sp. TOSAG23-2. The sequence continues at coordinate 5,562 of LT649860.1, forward strand.
GTGCATTTGTTGTGTACATAAAATTTTCAAAATAATAAGAGTATCACGCTTCATATAATGTTTTTAGGGTGAAAAATATTATAAAATAAAACGCCCTGTAGCCGGGCAAGCTAATAAACATGAGATATCATATCTCATATACTTCGTAAAATATATAAATATATCGTGTACGAAGTATATGTACTCTCTTGTGTACGATATATATATATATATTCGTACGATCGTGTGTACTTCGTATATTTTTACACAAAAATAATTTCTTTTGATTTTTGATATTAGGCACCACACACACACACACACACACACACACACATATATATATATGCATCATTATATGAGTATATAAATTCAAACTACGACTACAGTTTCTAATTTATATTCCATCCCATCATCAAGATCTTGTAAATTATTCCTTCCTTGGACATATACCAATATATTTTTCCCACTTAAATCATTCGAAATTAATTTTACAATTTCTTTTGCTTCCTTCTCATGATTTGTTGGGCCATTGTCTTCTTTTTTCTTGAATTTTGCTAGCTTTTCACAACATGCATTTGACAAGACGTTTTGATTGGCAAATGGTGATACAAGAAAGTTAACAAGTGGGGATAATGTACCCTTCCGCTTTAATATTTCTAATGTTTTTGGTAAAAAAGGATCACCCATTATCGGACTTTGTTCATATACAATTTGTTGACTTCCTTTTTTATTTAAATCTTTCACTTTCAAAACGTACCGTACTTGGCTGTTGTCAACATTAATACCTTTTTTATTACTTTTGCTTTTTTTCCCATTCCCCTTATTCCCTTTTTTTTTCGTTGCTTTTCTTTTTACTCTTTTCGTCTTTTTAGTAGTTGTAGTGGTGGTTGTGGTGGTGGTAGTAGTAGTAGTAGATTCTAAATTATCACGACGGTTCGATCTACGAGTTGCACGAGCATTTCTACTACTACCTCTTCCACCAATCTGTAGAAATTTACTATTTTCCAAAAGAAATTTTTTCAACCCATTATGTTTATTTCCTTTTGAAGGGGCTGCTTTGGGCGAATCTTCTTCCGATTCCTCATCCGACACTTCCTCCGATTCCTCGTCTGACTCTTCTTCCTCCTCGCTTGAACTATCACTGTTATCTCTCACATTTTGAATGCTAAACGACTCCATTCGGACTTGGAGCATGAATATTTTCGATTCATACCAGTGCAAATTAGATATGAAATACTTTAAATCTCTTAAACGTGATTGAGATGCAAATCCAGCATTATAATCCATCGTCGCAGATGGACGCAAACGAGTTGGTACATAATGACGGTCTGGCAAATCTTTTAATTTACTGATGGTATTGTATTTGCCTTCCGATACAGTATCTATTTCATAAAAACTCATATCTTCTCTCCACCATTTATAAACAGTTTCAAGACGATCTTTAAATACAGTTGGACCAATTTCATACTTTGAACATGCCTTATTAAATGCTTTTTTCACAGCACTCATTTTTTTACGAGGTATAATACCATTTGTTCGATCAATACCAGCTTCTTCCACGTAACGACTTCGAGCAGTTGATATAGCCCACATGGATCTTGGTTCATATGCACGATATACTCGAGTTGAATTTTCTAATTTTAAATTTGTAAATGCTACAAATTTCCCAGCCTTCAGGTTACGAAAAACTTTTGCTTGGGAATTTGTATATATTAGTATCACTAATTCAAATGCAGTGGTACCATCACGTAGTTTGATCCAACGACTTTCACTTAAAGCAGAATCTTTCGAGAAATCAAGTGGTATGGATAGATTAGTGTTAGTACTGCTACTCCCTTCATCATTAGTATTAGCTGAAGGTCGCTGATATAACGCTAATGCATCAGTTCCTTCATCATCATCTGCAATAACTTTTCGTAGCCTACGTGTACGTAATATGGGCCCTACGTAAGAAATGACACCGGCAATATCAAAAAGACCAAAATCACTTTGATCGCCATCGTTATTGGAAGAAATATTGCTGCTTCCATCGTCTCTGAATCCATTGCTATTTAAATCTTCATCTTTAACTGATGTAGTAGATACCGGCATACGGATAACATCTTTAATCTGTTTGAAATTATGGTTACGATACGGAAAACGCAATTCAAAATTACTAACATACGGTAATTTCGATGAATACAATTTAAATTGTTCAGAGCATAGTACTTCGATATTAGTGCTAGCATTGGAATTTAATTTAAATTCAAAATTGTTTTTGTGGTCCCTACCAAAGCGATAGCCACGTATACGTATAATTTGTCCAGGCTTTAAACTGTTAAAATATCTTGGACATAGAGTTTCCCAAAGACTTAATGTAATTTTACCAGTATGTCCGAGGGATCCATCTTTGAGATCAATCATAAAATAATACGGACATTTTCGTCTTCGTTCTGGGAGTTTAAACAATCGTGTTTTATTCATAATTCTTCCAACTAAAGGTGCATTTTTAATACGCCGTAAATCATCATCATCATAATCTTCCTCTTCATCATCGTTATCGTCATCACTATGACCTGCGGATGATTTAAATTTAAAATTAGCATTATTATCGTTCTCATTAAATGATTTTTCTCCACGTTTTTTTCTACGTCCATGAAATTCTTTCATACGATAATCAATAATTGTTCTTATATTTGGACTTGATTGGTAGACTTGCTCATCATTTCTTAAAGAGATTAAATTTCTTTCTTTCCATGCATTTTTTAAGTTAAAAGATGCATCAATTACTTCGTCTGGCATTTGTTGAATATGATTTTCCATCGTTGTATCCATCGAATCGTTATTACCAAGAGGCAAATAAAACATTTGCCTAGAATACAATGGAATGGTAGATCGTACGTTTTTAGAATTATCATTCGTATGAAATGTAATACCTTTTTTCTTGCCTTTTTTCCGTATCATATCATTTACATTTGTTTGAAGAATATTTAATTGTTTTATTTGAAAATATGTACCTGCACCAACTGTAAGTTCATCTACATAATTATTTCCTGTAATAACTTTTATTATGCTATTTACACGCATTTCACCTTTATTCAACAAGGGATTTAAGGATGGAACTACTAGGCATTTAGTTTTAAATTTACCATCACTAACGATGATATCAAATGCATACAGATTATCTACGCTTGTATTTAGCCCAGTGCGCGTACCAAAATGATCATCAATGGGATATCGATATATTTGTAAAATTTGTAAAACAAGACCTTTTTTAGGAACTTTATCATTTAATATTTTATCAACACCATTTTCAGTTAATTTATATCTTGCATCTCCACTTTTTTCTTTCCACCTACGATTTTTCGACATCGTAATAAAGTAATCTATATGTTTGTCAATGTCGTACGGCTTTATTATGGTTCAAGAGAAGGTAAATTATTTTGTAAATGTAAAATGGTTTTGTATTATTTGTATTTTGTACTTTGTCTTTTGTTTGTGATAAATGATAAATATACGCTTATTGTTTTAAATTCAAATAATAAATAAATCTCATCATTTTATTATTTTTCATCATTATTATTTTGAAGATGGAGATACCTGGTACTATTATTAATACAAATAATACCTACATATTTTGTAACAGCATCACAGCATTAACAAATATTGTATAGAACTGAATAGCATGGTGGCATTGTTTTCCTCTGGTGTATTCTGTACTTCGTTATTACATGTGTTATATGTATATTGCCTGGTATTAATCATTTTAATCATAGTCTAAGCTAAACCTGGAGGCTATATATAAAAATATAAAACCTCTGGCTGTTACTAAATATACTACCTATAACTATACTACAGTATTTTTTTGCTTATTATTATTAGAATTATTTCAATTATTACAGGTTTGTTGCCTAAAAAATAAAGATTTGAATTGGACTTTATAGTTAAAAAATTAAAAGCAAGATGAACAAATAGAAAAAAGCATACAAACATTCATAGTTGGAATATACGACCACCGTAATAATAGCATCATTTTTACATTGATAATATTTATACAACACTGTTTTTGTTTTGAAGCAATATATTCCATATTTTGTGTAAGGAAAGATGGATTTGAATGGAGCATCTACAAATCAGACAGAGGAAAATCAAGCAGAACAGAGCCTTCCAGGGGAAAATTTGCAACTTACGTCTAATAATGTTGTTGAACCACGAAGATCATTTAGATCACGTAGAAAAATACAAAAGCCACCAACATTTGCTGACGAACAGTTTCAAGTGCTTCAAGACGAAAAGGCCAGGCGTGAAGAAGCAAAAAGACGAAAACAGCTATTAGAAGGCAGTTCCTCTACTCAACAAGTAGAATTGGTTGAGGAAGATACAAAAGAAGATGATAATAATAATATTAATAATTTCCTTGGCCTTTGTTGTATCTGGCACGTACACGCTGTCCAACTACAAACTTTGGAATAGTAGTAGTAGTTGTTGTAATTGTTGCTGCTGCTGCTGCTGTACCATCGGCATTCATCGCAATGTTATTTGCATTTCTTATTTCTAATGGATTATCAACACCATACAATAATCGCATTTCTTCTGGACTTTCTGGATCAAAATCAGGTAAAACGTCATTGCAATTAATTGTATCATCTTCTATTTTATTTGCTTCGTCTAACACCATACTTGTTCCATTCACGGTATTACCATTGCTGGTCAAAGTTGATGTTGTCGAGGTGGTGCTGGTGGTGGTAGTTGTTGTTGTTGTTGTTGCTAGTGGTGGTGCTGGTGCTGGTGGTGCTGGCAATGCTAATACCTTGCGTTGTTTTGATTTATTGAAACGTTTACGCAATACTTTACATTTTTCTAATGGAAAAATATCTCTTAAAATTTCCAACGTATCATATAATGCTTTTGATAGCAATGGCTTTATTGTGTTTTTCAATCCTACGCGATATGTAGAAACTGATCGTTGTGAAGCTGGCACTACTTTATTTAATGCCTTTAAAAAATCTTCACGGGTTACAATAATTTTATTAACATCTATGCATAACTTTTCGCTTCGGCTATAAACTTGTGGATAACGTCTTCGTAATGCAATCAAAGATGCTTCTGCGCATAACGATTTTAAATCAGCGCCACAGTAACCAACGCATTCCTCTGCTAAATCATCTTTAAATTTGCTTAATAATGGTGGATTCCAATGCTGTGTATGTATATCCAAAATTTCCCGTCTTGCTTCTTTATCTGGCAAGCCAAATAATAATTCACGATCAAAGCGACCTGGCCTACGTAATGCTGGATCGATGGAGTCAATACGATTAGTCGCCCCAATAACAATAACTTGACCACGGTCATCCAGCCCATCCATTAATGCTAATAACGTGGAAACAATAGATGCATGAATTTGATCTTGTTTACTGGATCGTACAGGTGCAAGTCCATCAATTTCATCGAAAAAAATAATTGAAGGTTGATGTTGGCGTGCTTGCTCAAAAAGTAATCTTAATTGTCTTTCAGCTTCACCCACCCATTTACTTAAACAATCAGCCCCTTTACGCATGAAAAAGGAAACGTGTTGTCCACCACGGGAACAACTGTTTGCCAATGCTCTTGCAACCAATGTCTTTCCTGTTCCAGGCGGTCCGTGGAATATCACACCGCGTGGAGCAGTGATGTGAAATCGTTCAAAAACTTCTGGGTATAATAATGGCAAGGTAACCATTTCCTTTAATGCAGTTACGTGTTTGTCTAATCCACCAACGCTACTCCAAGATATTGATTTATCTACTTGAATTGGCAACGCATCTGCTCGCGAGATATCCCGTTTGGAAGCTTTACCGCTTTTCTTCTTACTATTTCCACGACCATTAATTGGTTGAATACTATTTAATGTGTCTCGTTCACGTCTTTTTTCATACATTCTAAAGTTAGATGCCCCCATTACACCATGGTCACTATCTGATTCACTACTACTATCATAATGTCTCCTATGGTGTTTTCTTCGATTTCTGCTACCGCCGCCGCGATCTCTTCGTCTATTGCGATAATTATTATTACGACGTCCTCCACCACCATTGCGATAATTGTCACGATATCCACCATTATAATTGTTATTAAATCCTCCATCCATCATGGATCTTTCATATGCATTGCGGTTTGCAACATTCTTCTTTTTTTTCTTTCTCTCGCGGCCACCAGGAGTAGTTGCTATTGCTGCAATTGTAAATCTTTCTGGTGGTTTCACACTTTCGCGATTTCTCACATTGTATCGTCCTGTTACATTCATTCTGCGATGTTCCTCAATAGCTTTAGAACATTCTGTTTCATCTAAATCTTCAGCATCCCCGTCATCATGTAGTATATGAAACAATGCGCCATCTTCACCGTCGGAAGGTACGTATTTTTCAACTACCCCTTGTGCAATTTGTCCATTAGGAAATGTTCGATAAACTCGTTTTCCTATAAATCGGTGTCCTTCTGTTTCCCACTCATATTCTGCCGGATCTTTAGCCTCTGATGATTCTTCCTCGTCGCTGCTTTCTTCTTCGCTACTACTTTCCTCATCGCTGCTACTATCTTCATCGCTACTGCTCTCTTCGTCGCTGTCGCTATCACTGTCACTGCTGCTGCTGCTGCTGCTATTTTCATCTTCGGAAGAAGAAGAAGAAGAAGAAGCATCTTTCTTGTCTGCTTTCCATTCTTCACTTGAATCTTCATCATCATTATTATCATCGTTGTTATTATTATCATCATTGTTATTATTATTATCATTATTATTATTATTATTATCATCATTATTATTATTAATATTATTATTATCATCTTCTTTTGTATCTTCCTCAACCAATTCTGAA
>LT649861.1:0-12363 GCA_900128395.1 Stramenopiles sp. TOSAG23-2
CAAATGAAAACAACTATTGGCACAGATGTAAATCAATCCATTTTTTTTACATCATTCGTATCTGGTGCTACCGCAGGGAGTATAGCAGCATTTTTGACAACTCCATTCGATGTCATTAAAACACGAAGACAAATTGATATTTATTCCACTGGGCCGAAAACGGCTAGTGGTACGTTTCAAGTGATGGGTAATATAATAAAAGAAGAAAAAATTTCAAGACTTTTCACAGGTGTTGCTCCACGTGTTGGTAAAGTTGCACCAGCATGTGCGATTATGATTAGTTCATATGAAGTTGGTAAATGGTATTTTGACATAGATTAATGTATAATATATGTATTTTAAAAAATATTATTTTAAAATTTAAAGTTTGTATTTCTTGCAATTTCAATAGAAGACGACCACAAGCAAGAGTCGTGTGAGTATAGACGACTTTAAATTATTTTTTATTTTTTCAAAAAAATTAGAACATCGATTTTAGACTTAAGGTACTATTATCGTGATGTACGATTATATACAACCTTAAACTATTTCGAACCTTCTTTATTCTTCTTAAATAAAAAAAAAAAATAGATGAAATTATAGAAGACGACACATACGTAATAATAAACATAGACGACTATAATACTAAACGATTGTATACTTCATTTGAACACATCATTAATTTCTTGAAACAAGAACATACAATAAGTATCTCAGGATGGGTGGATATTACTCAGTTGTCGCTTTGTCACAATGGTGGATAGAAGGCAGTCGTTATTATGGCAAAGCTGGAATAGAATATGCAATGAAGCAAAACCCAAATAAATGGGAAAATATTAATTTCATAATGGAAAATATGAGAAAAACAACACAAATAATAATATTAAGAAAAATATTATAGTAACAGGTGCTAACTCTGGTATTGGGTATCAATGTGCGCTACTTCTTAGCAAATCTGGCGCTCGCGTACATATGTTATGTCGTAATATGGAAAGGGGACAAAATGCATTGAATAAAATTAAAGAAGAGACCAAAAATAATAATGTATATTTACACCAAGTTGATATTTCAAGTAGAATCTCAATAAATACATTTGCGAATAATTTTTTTAAAGATGGGCAAAATGATAAAGTCGATGTATTAATCAATAATGCTGGTGTTGTAATGCAAGAACGACAAGTCAATGAAGATGGAATTGAAATATGCTTTGCAACTGCAATGGGCGGTACATTTTTGCTTTCATCACTATGTTTAAATAGTTTGAAAAATGCAAATGGAAGAGTTATTAATGTTTCAAGTGGTGGAATGTATTTAGCAAAATTTTGGCCAAAATTTATTCGCATAGGAATGTATAAAGAGAAATATGATGGATTATTAGCATATGTTCAAAGCAAACGTGGACAAGTTTTGTTAAATCGAAGATGGGCTGAGTTGTTAAATAATGATAACGTCATCTTTCAATCGTATCATCCTGGATGGGCAGCAACTGCTGGTGTGAAAACATCACAAATGAGTTGGTTTTATGAAAAAAAAGAGAATGAATTACGGACTGATGAAGAAGGTGCAGACACAGCAATTTGGTTGGCAACATCTAATGATGATGAAATAGTGAAAAAAGAAAACAATGGATCATTTTGGTTTGATAGAACAATTGCTAAAGAAAATTTTCCAATGGCATGGACTACTAATACAAAAGAAGATATTGATGAATTATGGAATTATTGTATAGAAATATTTCAACATCAACCAGAAATTTAGAAAAAATGGTTCGTCGTATCATATTACTAACACCGTTAAAATATAATAATTATGATATATATATATTTAAACATGTAATTGTATACAAGTAAATGTACGCGTATTTTAATTTTTTAATTTACTCACCATGATAATTCCTACTCTCTTCAAAAGAATACATGTACGTACAATAAATTGAAATAAAATCTGATCTTATAATTATATATACGAAGTATATATATATATGTATTTTTGTTTTTGTATATTTAATTTACGATTATATAATATTTTTAATTTACGCACCACATACGATATAATATTAATAAAATAATTTATTTTTTAATTTTACTAAGATTTACTCATCATGCTGGCATGATAATTCCCTACTCTTCAAAAGAATATACAATAACTATGAGATAACAATATCTATCTCACATATGATATTTACCACATATTTACCACATAATTTCAATAATATAAAAATATATTTATCATATGACATTCGTATTATATAAAAAACATTAAAAATCACATGGGGTTCATATTATACACCCCTCTTAAACATTCCAATCAATAGCTTCACCACCTTGTTTCATTAATATATCGTTTGTTTTACTAAAACATCGACTTCCAATGAAAGGTTTATTTGTCTTCGTCGCACCTAATGGTGAAGGATGTGATGAAATAAACACATGATGCTTCGAGCGGCTTACACCTTCAGCTGCTTTCTGTGCATGTTTTCCCCACAATAAGAAAACAACCCCTTCTTTTTGCGTATTTATAACACGAATAACTTGTTTTGTAAATTTATCCCATCCAATTTTACTATGCGAATTAGCATTATGAGCTCTTACGGTCAATGTCGTATTTAATAAAAAGACACCTTGTTCACACCATTTTGTTAAACATCCATGGGGAGGTTTCAACGGTGTGCCAACATCATTATGTAATTCTTTATAAATATTTCGTAAGCTAGGTGGTGTTTTAATTCCTTTTTTGACCGAGAAACACAAGCCATGTGCTTGGCCAGTACCATGATATGGATCTTGACCAATAATTACAACACGAACTTGATCTAGTGGACACGAGTTGAAAGCAGCAAAAATATCATTTGGCGGAGGAAAAACTTTATTACGAACTGTTTCTTTTTCCAAATAACTGGTAATTCCCTTGAAATATGACTTGTTTTCTTCACTTTTCAAAGCTTCATACCAAGCAGGCTCTAGCCCATTTAATGTTAGTTTAAATGACGGCGCAACAGCTTTAGATGTAGATGCACTGGAAGATATTCCACGTTTTTGTTGCAATTTCAATAAAGCAGCTTTTTTATTCGCTTCAATACGTTGTCGAATTTCAGGTGAAATAGTAGAAGGAGTAGAATTCGATGACATTTTGTTTTTTTTCTGCACTGGTGTCACGCCAGCATTTTTTTTATTGTTGGTAGTTGCTGCTGCAACGTTTGATGCAGCACGTTTCGTACCACCCGCCTTTGGTTTGAAGTATTTGAACAACGTTGCCATTTGTTTGTATAATATTGTATTATGATATTAAGAGAAAGTATCTTTCTTTGTTGTTTGTTTACAAGCTATATTATATGTATAATATACAGTATTACATATATATATTAATATATTATAATATTGATCCGGAGGATAGTGCGATCCATATAGGAGAATCTTTTCTTTCCTACTACCAGGACTACTGCCAGACTGTATTTATTATTTTATATGTGCCTATTACCTATTAGCTACTCTTGTATAAAATATTATATTGTAATACCAATGGTGGTACCTCATCATACCATCCACCACAACTATTATAGTAGACGACTAGTAAATAGCACAATAATAGGCCGGTGGTATAAATAATAATTATTAATAATTATTGTTGATTTTTTCTTCTTCATTGATTTTCAATTATATATTGATATATACCCCAGTATTATATATTATTCCAATTATAGTATCATATATATACTATTATGTGCATTTTATATTAAATATATATAAAATATACAGAAAGAAACCAAATCAATCCATAGGTCGAACTATTAATAAAAATAAAATGAACAATACGATGGATAAATTTTTTGATGCCAATAAACTATTTTTGAAAGTCATTCATGAACTTGTCTCGAAAAATGAAGATTTAAATGCAATAATACCATACATAAACCGTTTAAGAGAAAATTTAATGCTATCTGCGGATGAAGTTGAAAAGTTAGTGAAGGATGTTTCTGAGAATTCATTAGTAACAATGTTTCAACACGAAATATTTCAAAACCGTACAGATTCACAATTTGAAAATGCAAAGCAGAAAGAATTAAAATCAAAAAAACGAAAAGTTATGCATCAATCGTCCTCGTCCACTGAAAAACAAGATATAAGAAACCACAAACAACTTACGAATAATACCGATAGTGAAAAAAGTAACGATAGTCAGCACAAAAGCTATAATAAGCGCAAGAATCCAAATGATGAAGAATGCGCATTTAAGACTATGAAAAGACGAAAGATGGAGAATCGCCTGAGAAAGACTATAAACGATGTACCTCTACAGATTCAACAAGTCGTTGTTCCTCCTGATAATAAACCTATAAAAACAGGTGTTTGGACAGAAGAGGAAAGTACGAAGTGTCATGAAGCATATAAAAAATATTTGAATTATTCAAAATTTTATATGATTATTGCAAAGTGTGTTGGTGGTACACGCACTATTAAACAGGTCCGAGATCATATCGGAAAAATAAGACGACGTAAAGAAAAAAAAGTATTTTTAGGATTTTGATAGAGACACAGGGGTGACTTACACCAATAATAAAAAGATGATATGATATGTATCATATATATATATGATATGGTGGTCTCGGGCATAAGTTGCCCAGAAACGATTTTTATATCATTATATTTAAAATAAATAAAAAAAGTTCTAGAGGAGATATGAGTGTAAGAATTTCACGCATATCTAAAAGATAGATTAAACTTTTATGATATTTATCATATATTATATATATACGAATTATTTTATGCATATGTAATGATATGTATTTCCGGATAGTTACCGGTTGTTGTTCACAACAGGATCTTTCACTTCGACAGCCTCACCGTTTTCGAATGAACCGACGTCCCTCGTGTTCAACGAGAACGCAGGAAAGGATAGAAACCTACTCATGCTTGTAGAGTACTCGTATTAGTTTGCAGAGATGCATTAGAGCTTTACTATACGTTCGTAGATAGTAGGATAGCATATAATTTTTTTAATGGTTAAAATCTAAGTGTTATAATAATTTTACATATTATATATATATATAATTATTCTTGTGATTGAGTATTGAGCATCATATTAATTTACACCACGGGAAGTAAAATTATTACGAACTCGTATACGCGTACGAACTCGTATGATAACACTTACGACGTACGAATGATATATTCGTAGATTTTAACCCACCCTTTTTTTATATTTTAAATTTATATTTTAAGTTTATACGTAATATTTTTTTTATAGTGTGGTAATATATATGTATATATATATATATATATATATATATAAAATATCCCGACAGTGTTCGTCGACCAAAAAGTAAAAATCACTCTTTTTCACTTCTTCGATGCCATATCCATTAAGTCTAATAAATCATCATCGCTATCGTCATCATCATCATCATCGCTGTCATTTTCTTTACTATTTCCAGAGCCGCTACGTTTCCCTCCACCACCTGTTAATGAAGTATCGCCATCATCATCATCAAATCCCAAATCAGCCATTTGTTGTTGAACGCTTTTACGAGTTGCTTTTGCATCAATTGACACACGTTGTGCAACTCGTTCGTTTTTCCCACCACCAGAATTATCATCACTAAATAAATCAAAATTTAAATTTAATGTAAACTTTGAATTTCTGCCATTACTATTATCATTGTCACCATCTTCTTCATCACCAGCTTTACCTTCTGTTTCTTCAACTGCATGGCCTAGAAGATTTGCCAATAAATTCAATTCAGCTCGCCCACCAGTTTGATTACTAGGAGATGCCTTTACACCACGATTATTGTATGGAACGCTAGGTTTTACACGCTGTACAGGAGATCTTCCAGTATTATTATTATTATTATTATTGTTCTTACTATTAACCGAGGAATCGTTTTCATCTCTCCTAATAGCTTTCTTAGATTTGCCACTACTACCGTTTTTATCATATGACGGCTGTAAATTAGGAATTTTCTCATTTTCATACATATTATTACCTAAATTACAATTTCGCTCTTTCAATGGCTGCATACAATCTTCTGCCCAATCAAAAATATTGCCTGATTCTTGAATCAGATTATCATTTTTATCGTATATTCGTTTCATGCCAGGAATGTCACCGCCAGCTATTACTGGTCCACCGATAAATATTTTGAAAGTTCCATCAGAATTTTGCACTTTTTCTTGCAAAAATATTGACACCTGAAATATGTAAAATAACCAGATTAAGCGTTAGCTTGCATTGAAAGTATGAAAATATGTTGGAATATTATATACATATATATAATGGTGTCTATGAAATGCTATACATAAGAGGCAATAGGGTAAATAATTCAAAAAAATAAAATAAAAATGGTACCTACCTTGACTTTCCGATCTTCAAAAAATCCATATAAAGTTTGTTTCAGCAAATATAAATTTCCATGGCTCATATTAGAATATGTATCAAGAACAAGCGATTTTGCATTGTCGAGCAACGCAATTACACCTTCCTCTTTAACCATACCGAATAAATTATCTAAGTGGTTCATAGTTATATCCATGAATTGTTCTGGTCCTATACATCGTATTATTTGGTATTTAAAACCCATAGACATTAAATCGAAAAGTTTATCCATGCTATTTTCATTTAAACGCATTATAGATGAATGAGCTAATCGATCAAACACTTGCCTCACAGATTTGTTTGTGTATACAGGCTGTGGTTTAAATAATGCAGTAATAAATTTTTTATTATACATAGTTCGTATCACATCGTGTAAAACTTTGAAACTTTTCGATTCTGGTATTTTTTGGGCTACTAAACGTTGTTGAAGTATATAAGCCATTTCACCACCCATATTAATGATCAACAACGGCATTGCAAGCAGGCGCCCAGACATCTTAAATAACCTTCTTTTCCTTTCTTTCTCCTATAAAAATACGAATCTGATAAATATTGATATATATATATATATGTTGATTTGTTTGTTTCTTTGCTGATAAATGAAATATTACATTATTAAATTATTTATTAGTACTATTTTATATATAATATATATAAAAAAAGATTATTTATTATTACTACTACCAGATAGACTACATGTACCAGCCGCCGTATAATTCATATTATGAAATAATAAAAAAATTCAAATAAATAAGAGCTGGTACGTGGTGGTAGACTAAGCTGTCTGGGCTGTTACTGGGCCAGCAGCCCGGCTGGGCTGGCCTTTTAGGCTGTACAGTAGGCTGTACAGTAGTCTACGTGCTAGCTGGCTAGCTACCTTCTATTTATAAGTCTAAGTACAAATGTAAGTCGTTTCAAGTAAAAAAATATAATAGATTATTTCAAATGCAACTCCAGAAGTGCAGAACTCCAGGAACTCCTGGAACTCCCAAAAAGACTAGCCAGAACTCCGTTATAATATTAAATATTACCTTGGTATTAAAATATATAGGTTTTATATAGATAACAGACTAATAAACTAATAAACTCAGACTTTTTATAATTATCAAAAAAATAAAAGAAATTATCAGCAATTTTATACTACTGATATTACTGCAGGCTTAATATGTTCACCTTCCTTGCAACTTCATAAATAGCAAAATAAACGATTTTAACAAGTGTTGGAGTATTAAAATGGAAGATACACGAACTGCAGATGTTTTGTTAGAGCCAATGACACCATCACCGACAAATGTCATAACGTCAGAGTCGTCTAACATTGGCAAAGTCGATAGAATGAAACTGAACAGTTTGTGTAGAAGGTCTAAAAACATTCGAGAAAAAGTGAAAAATCATACAAGTATAGAATCTCGCATAAAGCGTTTGGATAATAAAAGACGGGCTAAGAATTTGCGTTTACTGCCAAAAATTGTACAAAGACCAACCTTTCCGACTTTTGATGACAGTGATGAAGATGCAGATGACGAGTTTGCACTTCCACCGACGCCAAAAAGAAATACACAATATTCGAGTAGCTGCAACGTATGCTTTCAAAACAAAACATGGTGTGACTTCCCCCACTTCCAAGTAAAGAATACAGTGCCTTTGAGTAAATTTGAATTACGGGCAAGGCAACGCGCTAGAATAAGAATGGGAAAATCCTTTGAATGGTTGGATGAGAAGAAAGATAGAAATAGGTTGAAACAGTGGAACTTAAGGCATGTAATTTATAAACCAGAAGCTGCAAATACAATTCAAAGATATTGTCGTCGATTCATCATCAGAATATTCATAAATAGAATACATTCCAAATTTTTAAGGAGAGGAACATACAGCCATAAGATTATCAGAGCAGCAATGCTAGATGCTCGTTTAAGGAAAGTTTTTTTTGTTACACAAATGCAAAAAGTTGTTAGAGGGCGTATTGGACGCTTAATTGTTAAAAGCAAACGGGTAACTTCCATACAAAAGCTTATTCGAGGCCATTTGGGGCGAGTACGTATATTTCGGCTGCGTAATTCCATCGCTCGTTTAAATGGCAGCTTACAAACCTTGTTCACATTTCAAGTGTGTTCTGGAAATGATTTAGCAAGTGCCGATAGCAACGGATTAAGCGATCCTTACTGTACTGTACAAGTATATGGAAAAGAAATAGGAAAAACAAAGAAAATGGAAAGAACCCTCAATCCAACTTGGAATAGTAAATTCTTTCCGACTAAAACATTCATACCAAAATCAATACCATTGAATGGTATTGGTGGAAAGTGGTATTTGAAGGATGATCCTAAAAATGGCATGGATATCTATGAAGTGTTAACTAAAATAAATAAAGATGAATTAAATGCTACAATAGAAATTAGACATGAATACATGGCGAAAAATATATACTTACCTATTAGTTCTTTGGAAAAATTTCCTGCAGAATTTGCCACTCGAGCAAATCGTTTGAAGCCATCAAAACTACTTAATAAGAACAAAGACAAAAAGAAAGTAGAGGAAAAAAAGATCAAGGAAAAGAAAACAAGTAGTAATCTCGCAGTGTTTGATGAAATAGAATTTGCAGAAAAAATACAATTGAAATTGCATCGTGCTAGTAATTTGAAACGTGCTGATGGTATTTTTGGGAAAAGCGACCCTTTTGTTGAAGTATACTACAACGGAAGTTGTATTGCAAGAACCAAAGTCATCAAAAAAACATTGGATCCAGTGTGGAATGAAACCATAGAAGTTTTTATTCCTATTAAAAAAAACAATGATTCGTCTACTGACGATGACGACTTTGAAATTAAATTTGTGATTTTCGATTACGATTTTGCTGGCTCAAATGATTTCTTGGGACAAATTGTATTTGATAATAGAAGCAAATTCGAAGAAATACTAGGTACAGAAGAGATAATCACTTTGCCATTAACGGAAATGGAAAATAAAAAAGATAAGAAGATTACTGGAAGTTTAACGTTTGAGGTAAATCGCATTGAACAGCTTCAGACACAAACAATTACAGACAAAGAAGTCAAAGCATCTACTGACGGCGAGCGCACAAACCAATTGAATAATGGTACAAACGATGAATCCAAGCAAAGCACAAATATGGAAAATATACATAATAATGAATTGAACAGTACTAGCGATGATGTTCAAAATGCCAAAATGTCCGAGAAGGTAAAAAATATTGGCTCTGGAAAATGGTATTATAAAGATCCAAGGAACTTCGAGCATGTTCATGGTCCATTATCTCTATCAACATTTTTATATCACATTCATTCTAGAACAGTATATACGGAAGAAATTTGTAAGCTACTGGTACGCCATGAAAGTGTAGACTTTTACTTACCTCTGGGACAAGAAGATAGGTTTCCGCAAGGATGGTTTTCACGTGCGAAAAAAAATGTTAATGGCAATGTAAATATAATTAACTTTGAAGTGAAAGATAAGGATATGATGTCTTCAACTTCTTTGGGTATCGCTTCAATTTCACAATCTAATCTAGAAATTTTGTTAAATGAAGCGTTTGTAGATGATTATGTAAATAATTTAAAAACAAAGAAGAGGTGGATGGCTAAAGGCGATAAGAAAATGACGTATAAAGTTTTGAGACTAGAAGATAACGATAAGATAAAAAAACATACTGTTAAAGCTAAAGGCACTATTACCGTTGCGTATAAAGTAACTTATCATATGCATACAGCAAAACATTGAAGGTATCATATGCATATGATGTAATGATAATGCTATGCATATGATCATACAAAAATATGAAAAAATAAATATTATATCATAGGGTATATATTTATTTAAAATAATTTACATAAAAATATATACGAACGTTCGTATATGTCATACGACGAGGTCGTATGATATTTAATTATACGCCTCGTATGATACTACTTGTACGATAAACTTAAACGGTATTGCACTCCATAGCCAGGTTCCAATTTGATATCATTTTCAAATGGTGTTTTCACTCTTGAGGGTACAACGGTATGTTGGCTCCATGGTCTAGGCAAATTTAGCGTTTGTTTCGCTTTCAAGGTTCTGAACCATTTGTTTTCAACCATAGGCTTTGGAATTTGTTTTGTCTTTAAAAATTTTCTAATATCTGCCGTTTCAAAGAATTGCAAAAAAGGACGACGTTTACGTTGCATTTGATAATAATTAATTGGGCAAACTTTATCTGTTGAAACACTATTAGCTGAAGTATTACGTCTTCCTATACCATTACGTAGAACTTTTCTATTTTTATATTTGTTTTCAGCATTCGATGGAGGAACAAATATTGGGCTACAGACATATGGTATAACGTGTCCACGCTCTACATTTAAGCTTATCTGATTTTCTGGTATCTTAGCCTCTAATAATTGCCTTTCAACGAAACGGAGTTTTGCCTCTCTAACACTTCTTTCGACAATCGAAGGACGACTTTTCTTCATTTTGTATGAACTCTTTTTTTTACCGTTTTTAAAATGCAAATTTTTTTTACTAGAGGATAAAGAGTCACCTCCTATTGCACGAGACATTTTTTTCTGGGACAATTTACCACTTTTATAGGTTTGATCCTCATTCCATTTTTCGTAATTACTTTCGAAACAAGTGTTTTTATTACTCAGTGCTGTCTGTTTTCTTCCTTTGTGATAATCAGAATAGTTTTTGGTAGTGGAAGCAAGCCTTGTAGGGACCGCATTTGGGACTGTTACAAAGCGATGTTGGGGAACAATGGCGGGAAGGATCTTCCTCTTATTTGAAGAAGATTTAACTTCTTCTTCTTCGAAACCAGGAAAATCTCTTTTGGTGTTGAATAATAACTTGAAGGTATTGTTATTATTATCTTTCTGTACATTTTTTGCTCGACTTGTGGTTAAATCTATTAAATCTCCTATCATATTTTGAACCAAACGTTCATGATCCTTATTTTGATAGGATAGCGACGGATTTCCATTTATTTCGAGCATCCATACATCTCCTTTTTCATCTACCATAAAATCAAAACCGAGAATCTCAAAATTATCTCTACGGTTATCGTTTGGATTCGAACCTATTTGTTTTCTTTCAGTGGCCATACAAGTAAACACCATGTCGCACATGGTCTTCATAATTTCCTCAATTTTTAATTTAACGTCATCAAAATTGATAGTATCTATAGAGGACAGATAATTTTGAAACTGTTTCATAGTCCAAGTATTACCATCCTCATGAGCACCAAAATTTGAATGCTTTTTTTGTACCGACCAATTAGTTAAATGTATATACCTGTCAAATGAATCCGTTTGATATTCTTCTGACGATAAACGAACGTACCACTCGTCGTAAATATAAGCTTCAATAGCCTTGTTTCCATCCTTAGAGGTGGTTAAAAGCATCCATGCACGTATATCAAATTTTCTTTTCTCAATTAGTAACGGGCGCTCTATGTATTTTTGCACAATCCAATGCTCTTTCCACCTTTCTTTTTCCCTGAGAAACTGCTTAACTTCTGAAACTTTTGAAAATATTTCTATCCCAATTCCCCGGTTTGCAGCCGCAGGTTTTATTAACCACATGTTTTTTTGACAATGATTTTTCATATGTTGTCCTTCACCCCGATTGCATTGCCTATGGACATCCAAAAAACGTTGAAATTGAGACGATTTTAGAGGGTGGTTGCCATCTTCATCTAAGTTCTGCCAAAATGGCGATAAAATAATGGATATTGGCAAAAAGCTTGGCCACGGCGTCTGCGTTGCCTTCATGTATCTTTTTGCAGCATCTGCAAGGCCAACTTTTGTCATAACTTTTCTAAAATGCGGCATAAAATTCAAAACTTGTAATTTTTCACCATCTTCTAAGCCATAGCCCTTAGGAGGTGGACCCTCTATGTGCTGGTAACCGCTCATACCTTGACTTCTTACTTTCCAAACAAAATTTGCATCCCATGTACGGGGATGATGTAAAAAAAATGGATTGATTTACATCTGTGCCAATAGTTGTTTTCATTTG
>LT649862.1:0-11962 GCA_900128395.1 Stramenopiles sp. TOSAG23-2
CGCGGTTTGTATATCTCTACACGTAGTAGAAATCCAATTGGAAGCTGCGAGCTCCTTTATTTCGGCTTTGTTCGAGATCTTTACGAGTTTGGTTTTAGCGACTTCCAGACGGAACGTATTTAAACTTGCCATTCTTGAAAAAAATCATTTCCTTTGTCATCTACAACTACAAAAGCAGGAAAATTTTCAACATCTACTTTCCAAACTGCTTCCATACCAAGTTCAGGATACTCTAGAACTTCCACTTTTTTTATACAATTTTGAGCTAAGATTGCTGCTGGACCACCAATTGACCCTAAATAAAATCCACCATATTCTTTGCAAGCTTTTGTAACTTGCCTACTACGATTTCCCTTTGCTAACATGACATATCCACCACCTGCTTTCATAAAATTACCTACATATGAATCCATTCTACCTGCTGTTGTTGGACCGAATGAACCAGATGCATACCCATCCGGTGTTTTTGCAGGACCTGCATAGTAAACGATATGGTCTTGAAGGTATTCTGGCATACCTTCACCAGCGTCAAGTCTTTCTTGAATTTTGGCATGTGCAATATCACGTGCAACAACGATCGTACCGCTTAACGAAACACGTGATTTGACAGGCAAGGTGCTTAAAACTTCCCTAAGCTTAGACATTCCTTGGTTTAGATCAATATCAACTACCGTTTCACTTAATGCATTTTCCGTGACATCAGGTAAATATTTACTAGGATCTGTCTCTAACTGTTCAATGAAAACGCCATCTTCAGTTATTTTACCAAAAGCTTGTCGGTCAGCAGAGCAAGAAACTCCAATACCAACTGGGCATGATGCACCGTGTCGAGGCAAACGTATTACGCGAACATCATGACAAAAATATTTCCCACCAAATTGAGCACCAATGCCTAAATCACGAGTAATTTGTAAAATTTTTTCTTCCCATTCCAAATCACGAAATCCTCTTCCATGTTCATTTCCACTAGTATTCATACCATCTAAATATTTTGCACTGGCATATTTAACAGTTTTTAATGTCATTTCAGCAGATAATCCACCGATAACAATTGCTAAATGGTAGGGTGGACATGCTGCTGTGCCTAGACTTTTAATTTTCTCTTCAATAAATTCGGCAAGTGATTTCTCGTTAAGCAAAGCCTTTGTTTGTTGATATAAGAAAGTCTTATTGGCGCTTCCACCACCTTTTGCCATAAACATGAAACTGTATTCTGAACCTTTTGTTGCATAAAGCTCAACTTGTGCTGGTAAATTAGTTTTTGTATTTTGTTCTGTAAACATATCAGTTGGTGCCACTTGTGAGTAACGCAAGTTCCTTTCAGTGTATGTATTGTACACACCACGAGAAAGATGACTTTCATCATCACCATCTGTTATGACATTGCCACCACGTTTGCCAACAATAATTCCTGTTCCAGTATCTTGGCACCCCGGTAACACCATACCAGCAGCAACATTTGCATTTTTCAATAATTCAATTGCTACAAACTTATCATTTTCAGATGCTTCAGGGTCAGCTAAAATGTTTGATAGTTGCTGCAAGTGTGCCGGTCTTAATAAGTGGGCTATATCTGTCATGCCTTGTGCAGCTATTGCGGTTAGTGCTTCCGGCTCTACTTTTAGCATTTTACGACCATCCATATCAAATGTTGATACCCATTTCTCAGATCCCTCCAATTTTTTATATGGGGTCTTCGGTTTATTTGGCGATTCAAATAAATCTTGGTATACAAATCCGGTACTAAACGCCCTTATATTCTTCGAAACATTTAGTAATTTATTCGCCGTTGATCTTGCTATTGCACTTAACATGATGGATGGATGTTGACTATATATATATATATATATAAATATAAATAAATATATATATATATAAATACATTTTGCTATATGTATGATAATATGTATTATATTATTAGAGACTATATTTATAATATTGTTTCTCGTCGTCGTCTGTATATTAGTGTCCACCCACTGCTGGTCCACAATGGCACACCAGCACACCACATCATCAGCACCTTAATCTTCTTCTTCTTTTTCTTTTTTCTTTCTTCCTTCACGCTTCAGGACCAACAATTTCAATTTGGATTATGGTATTTTTTTAATAAGGATATTAAAATATACAAATAAAAGACGATTAACAACAGTATGGTGGTACACACTAGTTATAAATAATGAAATTCTAATATTATAAATACCTTAAATATAAGAAGCATCTTCCAGAGCCTTTCGCTCCCATCTTCTAGCAATTATATTTACCTGGTACAGTATTATTATTGCACTATTTTATTATTATTAGCACACATTACAGATGATATATAACAAGGCTAATTGCACCAGGTATTCTAAAAATAAAAAAAATGATATACTATCTTCACATAGACATTTATAAATATATATATACACAACAAATAAAAACTATCGCAAAAGAGTTACTCCAACGTTTGGAATAGAAATATCAATATGGCAGCATTCAATAATACAAAGAATCCATTTGAAAACTTACATAGCGATGTATTAAGAGTTGAACCATCTTCAGAGGAAGAAAAGGTTAAGTTAGTTGCCGAAATTAAAGAAAGAGGTAATAATGCATTTAAAACAAGAAGAATGGAAGAGGCAGATATGCTATACAGTCGTGCTATTGAACTAGATAATACGATGCATGCATTATACGGAAATCGATCAGCAGTAAATCATACAATGGGAAAATTTGAGAAAGCACTGGAAGATGCAATATCTGCCATTAACTGTAAGCCAGATTGGGCAAAAGGATATTTTCGTAAAGGAAATGCCTTACATGGTTTGAAAAGACCACACGCTGCAATAGAGGCGTTTGAAGAAAGCTTAAAGTTGGAAGGAAAGAAAAATAAAGCTGTACAGAAAGCATTGGACAAGGCAAAAAAGTTAGGAGAAAAAATTTCAAAAGAAGATGAAGAATTAGCAAATAATGTAAATGAAAAATCATTGAATACAAATTCATTCACTATAAAACAAAGAAATGATACGACAAAAGAAGTTTTAAACACTCAAAGAAAAGCTGAAAAGTTGAGTGGAAACGATGTTGTACGAGCAAATGATATTGGTGAAGTATCGAAAACAGATGTGGTTCGAGGATATAAAAAGACAAAAGATGGACGTACTACAACGTTCTTCCATCGGGACATTGATGATGAAGCAAAAAAATTGATTGGAAGTATAGCACCAAAAAAAATTGATCCAGTTAAATTGAAAAATAACAATGATCAAGATAAAGGTGATGGCAGTGCATGGAATAAAGGTGGAACATACGAAGAGAAAAATATTAGTGATTGGGCAAAAAATCGTTTGAGTGATTTATTGCAAGATACGTCTACAACTTGCAATGATTGTGTAGTGAACATTGGAAAGATAAAGAAGCTGGATGGGGAAGCACAAGTTTTTGTTCTAAGAGGTACAAAGCGTTTTATGTTTGAATTCAATGTCGAAATGGAATGGGTTGCCATTAGTAATAATAATGATGCAAGTTATGAAGGTACAATTGTATACCCTGATTTATCCACCGATGCATGTGGTGATTATGAGGTAAATGTAAAAGTAAAAAGTGCATCTATTCCAGATGACCTTCGTTCTAATATAGTGAAAACGGACGGGATTTTTCAAAAAGAAATTAGAAGAATTGTTGGTATTTTCGAAAAAGAATTTGTTGATTCTAGTTTTAAAAAATAAAATAAAAGCGCTAGAATATATTATATTCTTTGGAGAGTACCAGGTATGATAGGAAGTGATTATCGTATTATAGTTCGTATAATATATATGATACAGCTACACTTTTTAAAAAAAAAAATATAATACTGAGTATATATTAATATTTTTTATTATTTAATTTTACATTTTACACATATGTATATAATCACATCCTTAACTTCTTTGCACTTCTGGAAAACATTGATTTACGATTTACAAATGCAGTTAATAATGCATCTAGTTCATCAGGCTCATCCATATTGACATGAAACGAGGGTTGTACAGGACTTGTTTTTGGACTTCTAGAAACTACTTGATTATTACCCATACCAATGAATTCACTGCTGCCTCGAAGAGCACCACCACTTGGTGAAGAAAAGCCTCCACCACCTCTAACAGCAGCGACAACGTCTCCTTTATAAAATTCTTTTAGCTGATTTTGGAGTGATGATATCGTTGCACGTTGCTCAGCAAGTTGTTGCAATAAAGTTTCATGCTGTTTATTTAAATCTCTGCGCAAGCGTCCTATTCCGACTGTATTCGGGTTTTTGTTATTACCTAATTCATCTTTTGTTGGTGGGGTGCGTGGTGGACCTTTCGTACTAGCGAACACATCATCTACAGTGCCACGTTTTTTTTGCAATACTTGTTGTCTAACTTTTTCTGCATCTTCCCTTGCTGACTTTTCTTTCTCACGCGTTTCCTTATCACGATGCTCTCGCTGGTAAGCATTTAAAATCTCAACTCTTTCTCTCTCTACTCTTTCCTCTTCTCTTCGTTCTTCTTCCGCTCGTTTTTGCTTTTCAATTTGTTTTTGCCTTCGTTTCATTTCAATTTGAACACGTAATGTTTGTTTCAACTCCTCCCGCTTTCTTTCAGCTTCTGCAATTTCACGTGCTTGTTCAGGTGCAACATAAGCAAGTCTTCCATATCCACCAGGTGGCGTCATCATACGTCCGTTTTCCGGATTTCTCATACTCATGGTCCCAGACATTGTTTCTTGAAAACCACCTCCTTGTTGTTGACCACGATTCAATTGTTGTTGTTGTTGTTGTTGTTGTTGTTGAAAATACGGATTATGCTCCTGTGCACGAAAAATTTTAGGAGACAAACCACCTGCTTTCGCAGCACCATGAACTTCCCTTAAATCAGTAACAATTTTGCCAGTATCATCACGTAATGGAGCACCTCCACCACCACGTCCCCATGGATCATATTTAACAGCCTCATTTCTTGCACGCCTTTCCGCTATTATATCATCTTCCTTCACTTTCCGTTCTCTATCTTTCCTTTCTTGTACTTGTCTATTCAAGGATTCAAGCCATAACTGTTTTTTCCTAGCTTTTGCTCTTTGATCATTTGCAAGCTGTGCATCGTATTTATTATTGCCACCCCACATTCCCTCTAAGTTATTACGTGGTTTATTCCTACGGTCACCACGAGGTAATATATCCATCCCACTGTTATATCCCATGTTATTATTATTATTACGATTATTTCCATTGCGAAAATTCTGTCCTGGGTAGTCCGGTCTTGCTAATCTCTTAGCAAACTCATTATAATTTACACGTCCATTTCCATTAATATCGACATACCTCAAAACACTTTCCACATCGTTTGTGGGAAGATTGTACATGTTACATAATCGTCTAATTTCACCAGAATCTAAATACCCAGATCTATCTGAATCTGCACTTAAAAAGGCCTTTGCTAAATATCTAAACCTTTCTTCTAACTCCACAGTTAAATTTTTAACAGCGGTTGGCACGTTGTTACCACCGCCATTATACCTAGCTTGTGGCACCGGTGCATTAAATGCAGCAGCTGAATTAAAGCCATATTGCTGCTTGTATTTATCTGCTAATCTTGCACCCGCAAGTGCTACATTTCCTTTCGGAATTCTATTATTATTATTATTATTAATTTGTTGTTGTTGTTGCATATTATATCTCGCATTAACTTGACGGTCTAATTCTTCTTTATATTGACGTTGTCTTTGCTTACGTACAGCAATTGGGTCATTTGGTGTTCTACCAATAAACATATGATTCTTCAATTAATATTGATATGATATCAGTATCTCTCTGTCTATTCTTTGTATATAAAATTTGATATATATATATATATTAATATCTATGTAGCAAGAATATAATATTAATACAATTTTACCTTTCTATAAATATATATAAAGCTTCTATCGATGTACATACATACATATATTTTGATGATTATAAAAAACGATTAATAGTATTGCACAGTATGGGAATTAAAAATAGCTCTCAATTTTATTGTGAGCGAGAGAGGACTATTTATTAAAAAAAGTCAAACGTATAACTGGTGGCAAATAGCAAATAGGACAAATTGTACTAGTGTATAAGTATAGAAAATAAAGAGAAATAGGAAGAACAGAGAGAACTACAAACCTTTTTACCTTAAAATAGTTTTTTTTTTTTTTTTTTTTCACAGTTTCATCAACAAAAAGTATCACAGTTTCATCCACTTCATATACTTGTTAGTATGAAGTAATTTAACATACAATATCATTATAAAAGCACAACGTTGTTTGGCGTTTTGACCATTCGGTTCCTATCTAAAAACACGGTGCATATATTATGTTCTTATTGCTTATAAGTGTTAATTCTATTTATATTGTAAATATTTCTATATGTGACAAATAATAGTGTACCTACTCGTTTCATTTTGTCCGCAAAAAGATTTAGGGAATGTAAATGTTGAGATCAACAAAAGATCGTCCTAAAGATGGTACCTTAGTATTTACATGCTAATGGACCCTGAACGTTCATAAATATCATACACGAGATTTAATGGTATTGCGGTGCTATTTGCAAATCTTTTTTTTGTAAAAAGAAAGAACACACAAAATACATAATATGTATTATATGTATGTATTATACATATACAACCACACATATCGAAGCATACAAACAACTAACAAGCAGTAGATATAAGTAAATACTAAAACAAAATAAGTAATCATCTCAGTTAAACAAATAAAAGAAAACAAAAACAAAAAAAAGTAAGTAACTTAATATATATATATATATATATATACACTAATCATACAAATATTATTTCTGTACTACACATGTGTTTAAAACTTTTTTCATATACGGCAAAAGAAATAGTTGAAAGCTATCATTGAAAACAAGAAAACTAAATACATGTTTACGTACATTGTATATTTACATCCCATTCTGTATAACATCACAGATCTTCTTATTACTTCAGTATATATAAATAAATATCAACAACAGATCGAACAAAGATTGACTAACAATGATAATTCATTTTCCTCTCGCTTTTATATATAAATTTATAAATGTATATATACAGAAATAAATAAAAATGTTCAAAGCAAATCGATATTCATTACGTGAAAATGTACGTTCCACAAAACCATCAAACGGAACCAACGGAACTCGTCGCGCATTAGGCGATATTAGTAATAACACAAGCACTAATGGTGTGCAAAACGTTACAAAAAAATTTTCTGATTTGAGTGCAAATGGTAGCAAACGCCCTTCACCACCAGTGGAAAATCGTACAAATGGCACAACAAGACCTGCTTCCTTCAATCGTGTAAGCCCAAAACAAAACTGGGTAGATATTGATGCAGCTGATGTTGCTAATCCGCAAGCTTGCGTTGCATACGTAAATGATATCTATGATCATTTCTTTAATACTGAAGGAAAATTTGGACCATCTGCTGGTTACATCTCAAAACAAGCGGACATCAATGAAAAAATGAGATCCATTTTAATCGATTGGTTGGTTGAAGTACACTTAAAATTTCGCTTAAAGACAGAAACATTATACCTTTGCGTAAACATCATCGATCGTTATTTAGAACGCGCGCAAGTTGGTCGTTCCAAACTTCAATTGCTTGGTGTTACATGTTTACTCCTTGCAGCAAAATACGAAGAAATCTACCCACCAGAAGTTCGCGATTTGGTATATGTTACCGATAAAGCATATACTAGACAACAAATTTTAAAAATGGAAAGTGCAGTTGTTAATACCTTGAAATTCAAATTGACAGTTCCAACACACTACAAATTTTTAGTTCGCTTCATCAAAGCTGCCCAATGTGATACACGTACCAAATTGATAGCATATTACTTTTGCGAGAAAACTTTGACGGAATATTCCATGTTGAAATATAAACCATCAACAATTTCTGCAGCAGCGGTATACTTATCCTTGAAAGCAGTTAATTTGACTCCATGGACGCCAACTTTGGAACATTACTCCGGATATCAAGTAGGTGATATTGCTCAATGTGCCAAGGATATCATTGCTATTGTTCAAAAAGCATCTGGTGCAAGTCTTCAAGCAATTCGTAAAAAATATTCTCAACAAAAATTTGGAGATGCAGCTGGTGCAGCAGCAACAGTAACAAGCGTTTAAGTACGATATGATTTAAAGCAATTGCGATCATCATAAGCAACCGAGGAGAGGCAAATAATAATAATAAAATAAATAAATAAAAGACTTAAGATACGATCGATTAGAAGACCAAAATTAACAGCAATCACATTTTGGCCACATTTTTCATTTATGGTATTGGAAACCATATAACAAATAATAATTAAATGATTGGATAAAAAGAGAGAAAAGGAAGTAAAAGAAAAGTTTTTATACTTGGGCGTTCATAAATTAGAGAGAGCATGTTTATTATGTAGAAACTTTAGAGAGAGAATAAAAAAAATATTAGGGTTTTAAACATTCTAGAATATATTATATTATATTATTTTATAAACATTTTGCTTTGAGAGTACATTTTTAAATTAAAAACACTTTTTTTCCTTCAAAAAATATGGACATAGATATCATATTAATCGAGTTAATAAATTCTCTTACTCTTCTATTTTTTACGATGCGTCATCTCTGTTTAATTTTTTTTTTTAAATCCCACAAATGTATATATAATCACTACTGAATGTTATGTGCGGTACTTATTATTAATACGCGCTCGTTTATACACGTATATTTCGCGTGTAGCACTGTATTTTAATTTTTTACTTCTACCCATCATGACAATTCCTATACTCTCAAAAGTGCGTAAATTAAATTGTATAATATCATACTGATCATATGACACACGCACACACGCACAGACTATAACATTTGATCAATATTAAAAAGCAACCACTTGATACAATCTTCATAAGACATACCTTTATTTTCGTTATTATTAATCATAGCATAAAAAAATTGTTCGTCGTTTTTACCAAATAGCCCACAATGGCTCTCATCAGTAGTTAACGAGTCATTCATAAATATATACACACGTTGAGCACCATAGGCGGGCCTCTTTAATCGAAGTTTTTTGTGTGTGAATTCTTTGATAATAATTTTAATTACATCATCTACAGTATAGTAAGTTTTTTTTTCTAATAGCAATCCTTTAGCATTTATAATATTACTGAAAGCAAAATTTTCATTAATTGGCGGAATCAATTTTATTCTTTTATTACTACAACTATCATCAGTTATGCCTCTTTTGCGTGAAGTGGTTGATTGAGATGTTGCGGAAACATCTTCATTGTCTTGCATATGTTTCGTTTTCTTTTTAATAGGTTCTTTGTCACGTTTCTTTCCTGACTTTCTCTTCTTAATATTCTCTTTAGATTTAAAAAGTCCAGAAGCATGTGTGAATGCTATTGTAAACGGCCTAACTTCACCTTTAATCATCTCAACAATATCATTTAACGCCATTCCATAGACATCATTGTTTCCTACACGTATAAGAATATCTTCCTTTTCTTGATATTTTCCAGATACAAGATGTGTGGTAATTTTATTTCGACTTTTTCCGCTTTGTGTTTGAGATTTATGCATGGATTTAAATCGCACTAATGTCCTATCCTTGTATGAACTATCCTCAGTCAAAAAAATTCCTGCACTGTCTCCAGTGATCTTAAATATTACATCTTCACTTTCAACGTGCTTCTTATCACCGGCATTAAAATGATTGTTTTTATTATTACTTTTATCATTATCATCATCAACCTCATCTTCATTATTATTACTATTATTACTATCATTAACGTCCTCCTTATAGTTGTTGTCGAACTTTAATCGATCATCATCAACTCTACCATTGGTTTTAGACATAGATGCAGGACTAGGTGATAAATTTTGTACAACATCATCCGCTGTTTCCATATCTGCCACAGTTACAAACGATATAGATACCGGCTTTACCTTTGAAGCCTTTTTTATTACACTAATCAGTTTCTCAAAATCCATGACAGCAGGATTTTTGTTATTTATTTCGACTAGTTCCATCCCTTTCTTAATACCTTCCAAATATGCTAAAGAATTTTCAATTACATTATTAACACAGTATTTACCTTCTTTATCTTTAAATATTCCCACACCAAGCGGTTCACCTTGAATTGTAATGCGAATTACATGCCTCCCCTCGACACTTCGGGAAGAATCAAACTTATTTACATGCTCATAAGAAGAAACCCCCTTATCCATTTGTTATGATTTGATACGTTTTTTTTTTGGTTTAAATTCGTTTCTTACTTTCCTAAGTTGCGTAAATTCAATTCTATTTTCTTAGAGACAATATAATACACTAATTCCAATAATGTCGTGATATGTGGTATATATATATATATATGTATGTATAGAAACGCTCTATACATTAACATTATACATAAACAGACGACGATTTAGATTATCATATATTCTAATTATTAATATTACCTGGTAATAAACCTGAAAGGCCCGATGAGGCTACTGTATACAATTGTATAGTAGAACCCCTGTCCTGAAATCAATTTAAGGACAGAAACAGAGGAGAATTTTCACAAAATATTCTGAAGTATGCAATTGGTAGAGTTAAATAAAAGTACCTATCAACATTCTGATGGCAACATGGCAACAAAAATTAAAATATATTTAAGGTAAAATACCAAAAAAAAACTATCCACACTATACCAGGTAGCCTTTTTATTTTGTTCTTCGGAATCGAAATGATGGCCTGGATGGCACGATGAGCACATGATGTTTAATTAATTATACGAAGAATAGCAAGTTGCAATAAAATAAATAAGATATTATTTTTTCTATCGATAGTGTGTACATAAACTTTTTTTAACGCTACGCTCAACTCGCCATATGTAAAGTCATGTTTAATTAATTATACGAAGAATAGCAAGTTGCAATAAAATAAATAAGATATTATTTTTTCTATCGATAGTGTGTACATAAACTTTTTTTAACGCTACGCTCAACTCGCCATATGTAAATCATATCAACTGTTATTAGTCCATTTGAAATCCACCATTCATATCAAGTACCTCCCCAGTAATGAAACCGGATAATGGAGAAACAAAAAAACTAACTGCATGGGCAACTTCATCAGGCCCGCAAAATCGTTTGACTGGTATCTTTTGTAAAAGCTCATCACGTTGCTCTTGAGTCAATTTTTCAGATATCATAGGTGAAAATACATAACATGGTGCAATTGCATTTACCGTAATACCATCCCCAGCATATTGACGAGCTAATGAAAATGTCAAGCCTACCATTGCTGCTTTACTTGCAGAATATGCAGTACCAGCAGTTAAACCACCAGATTTCCATGCCCATGATGACATATTGACAATTCTACCAAATTTTTGTTCTAACATATATGGCACACATTTTTTTGATAAATAAAAACACGAGTCATAGTTTACAGCATGTACTTTTTTCCATTCTGAAGTTGTTGTCTCAATAAGCTTATTATTGGATAGTATACCAGCAACGTTCACCAAAATGTCAACACCTTTGGCACCTAGCTTTTCCAGACCTCTATCAACACCAACATTAACGGCTTCATCATCAGCAACATTAATAGCAATACCGACACATTTAGATGGTAGAGTTGCTGCAAACTCCTCACATTTAGATTCGTTTAAATCGACAATTATTATTTGTACTCCTTGTGCAGCCAATGATTTACAAATCTCACCACCGATTGATCCAGTCCCTCCAGTTACTAGCGCGACCTTGTCTTTTATTGAAGTTGACGTAATACTTGCCATTATTTTCCAGTTTATATATAATTTGTTCGTTTAAAAGGGAATTGTACATAGGTAAATTATAAATCTATATATAGAAATAATAAATTACAATATGAATTACACTAATATTGGTTTTATAACTAAAAAAAATAAAATATACGTGGTGGTGCATGCCAGCATATTATACCTGGT
>LT649863.1:0-12322 GCA_900128395.1 Stramenopiles sp. TOSAG23-2
GACCCATTAGGAATAATTCTTTACCTAAACTACTTATTTGTGTCTTCTTTTTCTTGTTGTTGTTGTTCTTCTTCTTCTTTCGTCTACTATTAGAGGCACCTAAACCTGGAAAACCATCATCGATACTTGTCATTGTTTTCTATTTTATATAAGAGGATGATGTATATTATCTCTTGCAAATATATGTAAATATATATATATATTTCATTTCCATTACCCACAATGACCGACTATAATGCAATAGATAATAATAATTTAATAAATAGTCTAATCTATTTTTTTTTTTTTTTTTTGGGTCGTCGTCGTGAATGACGCGTCGTGTTGCTCGTCGTGCAACTCGTCGTGTAAAAAATATAATAAGGCTTCTTTATTATTAGTATGTCGTTTGCCAATTAGCAATTAGCAACCACATAACATTGTATTTAGATTTATTTCCCCCTATGTAAATTAGTATTCTAATTTCCTATTCAAGCAGAGTACTTGCCAGCTGGGAGTATAAAATAGAATAAAAGTTTGATTCCCACCAAAACGTTATGTGCCTCATATAAATTAACACTACACATTATTGATTTCTATAGATTAAGATAATCCAGCTTCACATTGCAAATTCAAATCCTCCAAAAATGTATTATTATTAGTATGGCAATAGCATTAGAAACTCGGATACACACATTGCCAAAAAGGGTCTCATGCATATATATTATTATGTATAGTTTATAAATATAGATTTCATATGAACAAATACATCTCTTCTACATATAATACATTGAAAACAATATTATTAACAATAGAAGAAAAATCATTTCGTTTGTTTTATAATAATATATCTTTATAGAAAACGGAAATAATAAAAAAAAATATATAGTTATTAATTACAACTACTACATTTTTTTATATTCATATTATATTTTTATTTTTTTGATTTTCAAATTTTCATTAGAAAAAATATCTCAAAAAAACAAATATTCGTCTGTCTTATACAACAACAAAAATATATACATATATAATCATAAAATAGTTAGATATAATCATGCAATTTGCAACAAGCGCAAACACAAATCCGGTATCACCAGGAAAATTTAAAAAGACCGTCTCACAAGAATCTCCACAATCTGTACGAGAATTTACTAAACAAATTGAAGTACGTGACCAAACAGAATGCAAGGAAACATTTAAAGCTATTAAAAATGCACAAACGACGGAGGAGAAAAATGCTATTCTTGACCAAGCGTTGGAATATTTCATGCAAAAAGCAGCAGCAGAGGAAAAAGAATATTTTGGAAAATTGGAACAAGTATCAAAAACAAAAGAAGAGGTTGCTGGCTTAGCAAGAGAAAAGGAAGTACGTACAAACGAAAAATTACGTTGGGCACGTAAAACGGATTCAAACAAAATGGAGTTTGTATCGTTAAACCCAACCTTTAATACATATAAAAGTGCATTAGCAAAGGAAGTAAATACGGCATATCCATTCACCGCTGAACAACTTAAAAGCGGATCCTTTTGGTTATCCAATGTGAACGTAGCAGATCCAAATGAAGCTCCATTTGCATGCGCACATTATGAACTTCAAGAAGATGAAAGTGCAAAGAAACTTGAAGACAGGTTTTCCGAAGTATCTGTATCTACAGTAGCAGAATCATTACGTGACCTTGTATACAGTGAACAAGGTGAATTCGAAACAGCAGTTGAAGGTGTATGTGCATGGGGTGAAGGTTTAGCAACATTGGATTTTAGCGATGAGAACAAAGAAACGTTCGAATCATTCTGGACACCAAAAGGTGATGGTTTCTTCGACACATCGTTAGATGAAAAACGCGCTGCAATTGCAAATTGTTGGCGTTACCAACCACGTACAGATGTCATTGCTAAAGATGTTATGACGAAAAAACAAGAATTGTTATTCAAACAACGTCAAGCACGTGGTCCACTTTCAGAGAAACGAATTGCACAACGTATTGCAAAAATGACCAAGTACTTTAACAAACCAGAAACATACCCAACGGCATCTAATCCTCCTACATCGTTTTTCCAGGAACGAGTAGAAGTTTTAAGTAAATCTGATCTTCCAGCAATTTTAGCGAAGCATCAAGCATATGAAGATAATTTCGTCAATACATGGGCATCGAAAGGTGAAAAATTTGTAGTAGAAAAAAATGTATGGGCTGTACAAAAATCATTTTCATTTAAATCAGACAAAGCACGTGCATTGAAAGATGCACAAATGAAAAAACGCTCTGATGTAAGAGTAGCAGCTATGGCAGCTTTAAGAGAACAAGTCGGATTAACGCAATAAGTTGTATGTGTTGATTTGCTATTCAAATATATATATTGTTGCGTTGTTTGCTTTTTTTTTTTTAAATTAGATAAAATAAGCAATAAAAACAAAACAGAAATATATATATAATATTTGAAAATACATTTATATAATGGCCGTAAATAATATATATATATATATATATATATATTATCAAAGACGACGACAAAGAATCATTTAAATATAAATTTAAAAAAAAAAGAATAAATGAATAATATATAATTAAAAAAGAAAATATGCCATGTTTTAAATAAAACGACACATGGTTTTGGAAAAAGTATGTATGATACCACCGAACATTTTTAAAGAACAATAATACACGATGTTTGCATATATGTTTATATTTATCATAATAATTTACATACTATGATACTTGGTAATGATATCAATTAATATGATATTTAGTTTTTAAAAATATACAAAATATTACAAAAAAAAAATTATTAATTTAACGAATATGAAAGAGTTTTAAACTGAGAGAAACAATATGAAAGAAAAAAGAGATGCACCGAGAGAGAAGAGGAGAAGATTTAAATATTAAAAATATTTTTTTTATAATATTTTTTATAATATATACGAAGTATATAAAAAATTCTCACTTATTTATAATTTAAAGATTTTATTTACTCATATTGTATATATATATGTATGGAATTACCAGAAATTCGTATATATA
Organism: Stramenopiles sp. TOSAG23-2; assembly: GCA_900128395.1. Taxonomy (NCBI): domain Eukaryota; species Stramenopiles sp. TOSAG23-2. The sequence continues at coordinate 2,994 of LT649863.1, forward strand.
TATACGACTCGTATATATAAAATTCTGGTTTCCTCAGAGTAAATTTTTAATCCCGGATATGTTAAAATTATTTTTTTTAAATTATTTAAAAATATATAACTTACTTCGTAGATTTTAACCAATCATATAATACGTCGTATAAAAATATATATGATATATATAATATTTTTTATTAAATTATATACCGAAGTATATATATATATATATATTTTGATGTTCATTTCCGGGAGTAAAAGAAATTTATATTTAAATATATGAGTAAGAGAAAATTATACGAAGCGTATATATATAATATATAAATATCATTATAACTTAGATTTTAACCATCATATTATTTTAAATATCATATATATGATGCATAATTTTTTTTTTTTTATTATTTTTTGTTGTGTGTATAATATCAATAATAAAAGAGAGATATGATATCATTAATTTTATTTTTAAAATAATATTAATATCATATTATGATATGCATACGTATGCGATTACAAATAATTATTTTCACAAAATATTCTCTTTTATCATAATTTTTTTAAATAAGCTGGTGTCGCTCCTTTCATTCTCTCCACATCTCCGTTTACTCGAACTTTCTCCTACGTGTCTTTACCCCAAATGTGATAACTTGCTATTCCACCATATGAACGTAATAGTGAAACAAATTTGTCACTATAGATGCAATTGGCTTGAATTGCCACATTAATCGGAGTGCGTCCATAATTATCCATCTTGTTAATACTAGCAATATTGACATGATTTAATAATAGCTGGAACATGTCAATTTCAACAATACCATTATGGTATGCTGCATAATGCAATACATTTTTCCCGTCACTATTTGTAAAATTAGGATCCACCCCACATTGTTCAATTAAATATTGGACTACATCGCAATCGGTATATTCTGCAGCTGCCATTAATGGTGTCATATTATCATATTCACCGCAAGTACCTTCTTGATTCACCATTTCTTTTAATGTCATATTACCATTGCTACTAGCAAAGTTATAATATGGTCGAAGATTCATAAGCAATTGTACATCTTCCAAACTAGAAAACAAGCGAAATGCACATACCCAGAATCTGTGGCGTGTAGCGTATGAATGAGAGATGTGTTAGAGATGATAATTATATTTTAGGTTTAGGGAAATAGAATTTACGTACGTTCCACCAGGAAATTTTTCTTCGCATTTTCGAATCTTTTTTTGCAAAATACGTGTTTGAATAATCTCATTTATGCTTCTTATACCTTCACAACGCAACAATGCTGATTCACCACGTATACGTTCAAAATCATTTGATCCATATTCTTTCCTAAATTGTTTGATTAAAGAAGTTTTTTTCACATTACATAATGATCTATTATCAAAATATTTAAGCATATTTGACAATACTCCACATCCAGACTCAACTCCAGCTGGCAATACAAATGTACCAATAATAATTCTTCTTTCTGGTTGTTGTTTCAACGCCTCGACTGTTGATTTTTTTAATCTCTTCGCCGGTGGTTGTTCGATACTGATTGATGCCATCTTATACAATCACCTTTCTTTCTCTTTTACATCTGTATATCTATATCTATCTATCTACATGTATCTATTATTATAATTTATAACACACAAATGTGTACCGAGAATTTGATTATTTTAAAAATTAGCAGGTAATTACAATGCAAGCAAACCTGGCAAATATATCTAGCCTTGCTTGTGAATTTTAGTTGTCTAATAAATTAGCAGGTAATTACAATGCAAAAGCTCCCTTGTAACTCCAATGACCTCTTGCTTCAACTCTAAAAAAATTTTAGTAGTTTTCATTTTAAGTATACATTAGTTGTATCCTTTACCCCAAATACCCCCTATACATGTTATAAATTGTCCTAAGGAGGATACTAAGGAATTTTTAAAATAATTTTGGAGGATCATAAAGTCTAGATAGACGACTAGCTAGCTAATGCACGTGCTACCTATATGTGGTGGTTCATAGTATTCACCTGCTAAAGAGGTATATACACTACATAGCATTGTAATGGTATTACTATGGGGTCCACTTTGTACTTATGGTATACTAAATATTATAATATAACTATCAAATATATCAGGTGAATACAATATACAATCCACCAGGAGGAGATATATGTTGTAGAAAAGAAGAACAAAAAATAGAGATATCTATAATTTAGTTGAACGACTGTATGTGTGTATGTATGTATCTAGATACTACAATTTACTGTTTATAACATGACGTATTATCAAAATTGATTTCTGCTTCTGTGCTGCATCATATGCAGCCTCACAATGGCCAATGCACAGCTGAAATGTGCACATAACGGAGTAGACTTCTCACCCCTGCAAGGTAAGTCCTATTTACAGCATGACACGATAGTGAATGTCTCGACAGACTTGTATTTGACAATTTGCGGTGTAAATGCGTTGCGTTGCAATGCATCAGAGTTTAATTGGCCACCCAGCCAAGAAGATGATCGTAAAAACTTTCCGATGGGAGCCATGTTAGAAGTAAACAATTGGGCAGCCCAAGGAGGCAAGTACAAAAGTTGCATCGTCCATGGTCAATACAAAGAAAACCTGGCATCATGGAACACAACAGAAGCAGGCAATTCAGAATTAATTCTAACAGGTGCTCCACCAGACCAATGCCGTATTCCAAATGACGAGGCAACCGCACACATTGAATTTGTGTGTGGCGGAGATGAATCACCCGACCCATCTAATATAACCTGGTATTTAGGATGGGGCTGTGCTTATGAAGTCAAATTCCCCACCTCTCTTGCTTGCAAATAGAGGTATATGAGGAGCATGCTGGGCATGCAAAAAGAGTAAAAATTATTAAAATATGTAGTAAAAAATGTTTTAATTAATAAAAGTATAAATATTTTATATACTTTAACCATTTTCCCCTATATAAACTTAATATCATAATAAATAATTTAAATTAACCAAACAACAAAGAAGACCAACGCACAACACAACAAACAAATAAACAAAAAATAATTGAATTACGAGTATTACCATTTCTAATACGTACTACATATGATGTGAAAAAGAAAAGAGAAATAGCAAGTAGTATAATATTGATGTAACAATAAAGAGGAAAACAAAACAACGATGGATAATAATAATAATAATAATAATAATACGAAGGAGCAACAAGCAACACCAACGGATGAAGCCATTTTATCGCAACAACGAGAAATTGAAAAAGAAGTAAGGGAAACACAAAAACAAATAGGTGATTTGGAAGAACCAAAAGTATTATTGGAGGAATATAAAGATAACAAAGTATTTCATCCAAAGATAGAACAAGTGATTAGTTTGTACAAAGGTATAAGGCGTTCAAGGAAAGATGGAAGTTGCTTTTATCGCTCATTTATATTCGCTTATTTAGAAATTATTAAGAATTCTCCAGAGAAAGTAGCAAAAGCTATTGAACATGCAAATCAAGTAAAAAATGAATTATTAGTATTTGGTTATCCAGATTTTACGACAGGAGATTTTCATGAAAGTTATGTGGAGTTATTAAATGAAATAAGCAAAGATGGAGGGATAAGTTCTGATAAATTGAAAGATAAATTGCGCGATAATTCTATTGATATGCCGATTGTATATTTTACGCGTTTAGTGACATCAGCAAGCATGCAAAAACAACCTGATAAATTTGAAGCGTTTTGTATGGCAATGGGAAGTAATAGCGTGAAACAATTTTGTCAAAATAATGTGGAACCACCAGCAGCGAATGCAGATCAGCTTCAAATAACTGCATTAACAGATAGTTTCCAAATTGGTACGCGTGTTGTATATTTAGATGGGAATAGTGGACAATTAAATCATCATGATTTTCCAGAAGGTGTTGAACCTATCGTACATTTATTATATCGACCAGGACATTATGATTTATTATATATTTGAAATGATCAAATACAAATGCTGGAATGAATAAACGCGCGCGCGTGAAATCATAACGAGAAGGAGAGTAGTAAAAAACACACTCGCACAAAGACTAGTAAGAGCGAGAGGAGGGTGGGTGCGGGTACCACTTCTCTCTAGTAAAAAAGTGTTTTTAATATAAATTTATATATATTATGAATATTATATAATTTTTGATCTTATTTAAATCTGATTTTATACATATATTTCCTGCTGCGCGCTGCTGTCTTTCAAAAAAAGTCTTTCTTCTTTCGTATCTCTTCTTTTTTAAACACGCAACACTTTTTTATTTCTTAATTTTCTTGCTCCTCTCCGTATGTTCACGACGTTTTATTAAATTATTCGTGGGTATTTACTGTATTTGATGATGCTATACCACACCACTTTTCAGTATTATATCTTTATTTTTCATGTGTTCACTTATCTCTTTTCATCTCTAATATCTCATTTCACTAAAATATATCATAACAATTAATTTCCATAATTAATTATTTTTTTTTACTTTTTTTTTAAATGTTCTTTCATAACAACAAGTATATATTCTATATATATGATATTATTTTCCGTATCATGTATACTTTATCCATACATTATAAACATGTGAAGTCGTCTTCTTAAAGCAGTTTCATCATTTCCTTCACTACTTGCATACATAGTATTTAACCGTACGTTTCTTTCAGTTTGTTTTAATTGATCCAATGTCGCTATTTCCAAAAATTGTTCGGTTAATCCAGCAGCACGGCAATATTCTTCCCTTGCTACACCACGATAATTATTAACACCAGTGTCAAACGTAGTTTGCTCGTCTTCATTCCAATTATCTAAAATATTTAAAAATTGATTACCACCATTTTTTGCTTGGTCTAATCTTTGTGCTAAACTATTCAACGATTTACGTCTTGATTCCCTGCTACGTTTTGCCTTTTCCAATCTTATTGCATATTCATGTGCCGTTTGAGGATTTGATTTAACAATATGTTGCACTGCACAATCTAAGGCGTTTGATTTCACTGGTCTGGAGCAACATGGCGCGCGGCATGTTGGACAACGTTGACTGCGTGAAAACCATTCCACAATGCAACTGTAACAATAAGTATGTCCGCATGCAAGTGTATTTGCTTCAACGAAAAAATCTTGACAAATAGCGCATTTAAATTCATCTTTTAAATTGTTATTCAATTGCAATTCTGCTTCATCTTGAACTTTTGGCACACGAGATAGCTTTTGACGTTTTGCACTTTTGTTTTTAGATCCGCTATTATTGTTACTGCTATTACTGCTAAATGAACTATCACCATCTTTTTCCTCTGGTGACATATTTAAGCGTTTACTACGCCTTGATGAACCATTTAAATTGCTAGATGAAACAGCTGCCGTTTTCGGTCTATCTTCCGTACGTTGTCGCTGTACGTTTGGATCCCTTGACGCTAATGCAGAGCTACTATTGTTCTCGTTACTACTTTCATTTGTTTCTGAAACAGTCTTTGTTGCAAAAGGCATAATATTATCAGGTGATTCAAACCGAAATACTAAGTCAGATGCAAGGCAATCACTTCTTTCACCTTCTTCAAGCCCGGCACCTCCACCAAGGGTTAAAGTGTCACCATCGTGCAAACGCTCTTCTTTTACTTTTGTACAATTGATAAATGTTCCATTTAAACTTCCGCAATCAGTTACCCACCATGAAAATTCTTCCACTTCCTCATCTTCGGATTCTTTACGTCTCCATATAACGACATGTACACGCGATAATGTGCAAGGGTATGCTATTGAATCCAATGTAAGATCAGCGGATCGGCTACGTCCGACTGTTGTTCTTTCTTTATCTAACGGGATGTATTTTGGCAAATCTTCAGGTGGATTTTCACCGTCTTCTCCAAGTAAAACTAAACGTGCTTGACGTGGTGGCATTCTTAACTTTTTTTTTTAAATTTGTTGTTGTTGTTTTTTTGAAAATTGTTGTTAAAATCAAAAAATAATAATTTCACACAGACTTGTTTTTTTTTTTTTTTGAAAGGATATATATAAATAATATAATATATACACAAACACAGAAAGGATGAAATAAAGTAACTCTAAATACAATGTCTTTTATGTAAACTGATTTATATCCGTTGTATCTTTCTCTTTTTCTTGTTCATACACCTATCTGTTCTCTCTTTTTCGAATTTATAATACTTGTATTTTTGATTGACCCTTTGACTGTTGTGTGTTGGTTCAGTTTGGGATGGTTTTTTATCCAATAGTGTGTAGTCTTATTTTATACATTTTTCGTCAATTTTTTTAACTTTGCAGATTTCAAATTTAAATATTTTTCATGTGAAAAATTGATTGACCTTTTTGGGATTAACGATCTTATGATTATCCTATCAAATGCCACGTAATTTATACTTGAAGGTGGAAATTAGAATACAGCAAGAGGATTTAAAATTTAAACTTCAATCAATAACAGGTAGCTACCAGCTAGCTAGGCTAGCTAGATCTAGTGCTATACTGTACTGAGCTTTATCAGACGACGGGCGTTATAATAATTTATTTCAAAAAAAATCAAAAAAACTTTAATATATTTAATAAAAACAATTGAAACGTCTCCTGTAAACATAGATTCAAAAAAAGGAAACATTATCACAGAGAGAGAGAGACAGAGTTCAATTACAGAAGAGATTGTATATAAAAGTTCTAGTATATAACAATAAATTGAAAGTTCGGAAAAGATATATATACATATACAATGAGTCGTCCACCGCCACCATTATTACCATTAAATAATATTAAATTGAAAAAAACAGGTGGTGCAAATAATAACAAACAAAAAAATAAGAAATCAAATAGGTCTATTTCTGATGTTGTGAAAGCAACTTTACGATATATGAAAAGTCGTCGTTTGGAATTGTTGGATTGCGATCAAAGCAAGGAAAATACGAAATGTGCGTTGGAAACGATAGAAAAACAGATCAATGAATGGAATACGTTAATAGAACATGATAAATTTAAGAGTATAGATAACGATGAAAATAATATGAAAAAATTTGAAAAAGTTGTAGTAAAAGACCATTCATGGAATTTTGATCATGAAAAAGCATTTGCAATCCCAGTGAAAGAATTTTCAAATTTAGATTGGTCAACAATTACCAGTATAGGAAAAAGTGTGGAAGGCACGGAAGGTGTATTTTTTATTAAATTTCCAAATGAACGTGCCATAGTTGTAAAATCATCTACAACGTTAGGTGCAGAAGTATACGGTGCCATATTAGCAAAACGAATAGGCGTTGCAACGCCTGGTATACGTATTATCAATAGAAATTCCAATGAAGGTAGTAATATTGTTCGAAATTTAATTAAACAAGATGCACGAGTGGAACAATATTTATCAAAACCATTTTTTATTTTAATGGAATATATCAAAGGCATCGTATTAGGTGATGTTATTTTAAACGTGGAAAACAATAATAATAATAACAATAATAATAATGAAAATAAATTTATAATTCAAAAATTTGGTAATCCACCAGAGTCACTCCATGATGTTGGAAAAAACAATTTATTACAATTTGGACGTATGATTGGTCTAGATTTTATTACAAATAATTTCGACCGTTTCCCTGTTGTATGGGATAATACAGGCAATCCAGGAAACGTCATGTTTTATGGAAATGTGGAGGAAGATGGTGTTGTAACAGAGTTAGCAAATCGTATAGTAGCGATTGATAATATGACATCATGTATCTCGAAAACGAAATTTAAGAAAGAATATGATGCATATGCCATGAAAACATCAGAGGTATTATCTAAATTATTTAAAAATCCAATAGAAATTAACGAAGCATTTGCTCGTGTTCAATCTTTCTTAAAAAATGGAGTGCCAAATGGTGGATGGCCTGGACTTCAAATGGATATTGGCGAATCAGGCATTCGTTTAGTACAAGAAGGATTTTTGGAAAGTTTAGCTTCTGTTGGTGATATGGAACCGAATGAATTGTTTGCAATAAAAGATGCATTGGAAAACCTTTTCCTAAAAGACAATAATAATAACAATGATAATGATAATAATAATAATAATAGCAACTATAAAAATAATTTTTCTTATGGTTTGGAACGTGTAGATCCTGAATTTATCGTTGCCATTGCAACTACAATGCATGATGCTGTAGCATCAGATCTAAATGCACTTGGTAAATCATCACCAAATTTAAAAGAAAAAGAAATACAAAGTTCATCCCCTGTTCAAAGTGATGATGGTAATAATAAAAAAATAAATGATAAAAGCCCTATAAATCGTATAGTGCAATTTGATAGTAGTAGTACTAATGATAAAAATGTTGATGTTGTTGTAGCATCTGAGACAAAGTCAAATAACATAGATGTAAATAACCAACATGATGATGCGAAAACAACAAAAGAAATAACATTAAATGATCAAGATAGAAGGAATATGGATATAAATAGTATAAATACTATGTTAGGCTCATCTGATATTATATGGGGAAAACCATTTCGTCCAGCAATTGAATTATCTAATCAAATTACAACTTCTGTTATGTCACGATCAAGACGATTTGTCAGTGAAATTGAAAGAAGAGGTATACGACGTAAAAAAAATGAACAAAGTGGTGTTTGTATTGTGTCGTAAAAAGTGTGTAAAATAAAAATACTTTTAATACGCGCGTGTAATAATATTTAATTAATGCATTAACTTATTTTTTAAATTTACTCATGATAATTCCTACTCTCCAGAAAGAATATAATAAATTTCTTTTTTTCTTAATATTTTTGTGTAATTTTGTTTTTTATAGATTTAAACTTTTCTGATATTTTTACATATTTTTACTCTCTCTCTTCTGGGTTTCCGAGGTTCCAAAATCCAAAACTTTTTTTTCAATCTTCTTTGCGTTCATCATCATCAACATTGACACTAACTTTCTCTTCTTCTTCTTCCGTATTCACCACACCATTCTCCTGATCGTTCACCATTGTTGTTCCAACTTCTTCTAATACTGTTGCCACACCCAAACGTTCCATCATCATTTCATTCATCATTGATTCATGTTCATAATTACGATTTCCACCTTTTCGTCGATACGACATAACTTCATGACCATTTAACATCTTTCGTATTGTTTTAGCAGTATTATTATTTGCTTTTATTTCAGTATCACTAGCTTCAAATACCCAATCATCTACTTTTGACATGATGAACAATAATTCTTTTTTTTCATCCAAAACCATTTGTAAATTACGAAGACAACTATCATCTTCTAATACACCTCCTGTCAAAATTATTACAACATATTCAGCTTCTGAAACAACAGATGTAATTGTTTGTTGGCGAGACAGTAATGATTTTTCTATATCTTGACCAATATGTTTTCCAGATTTTATATTGTCAACTGA
>LT649864.1:0-12302 GCA_900128395.1 Stramenopiles sp. TOSAG23-2
TTGCAATGATAAATATGTTTGCGAAAACATGTAAAAAATTTCTTGAATATGATCCGTTGCGTTGGTATTATTTTAGAGTTGTATTAGCAAAAAAATATGGAGTGAATTTTAATGATAGTAGAATAACTTTCGCTGGAAAGAACATCAGTGATAAGGATTTACAAAATATAGCTGAAGCATTGAAAGGAAACAATACATTGACATACTTGGACCTAGATAATAATAATATTATTGACATACAAATTATTGGTGAATTGTTAAAAACAAACAATACATTACAAATATTGGGCCTAGAAAATAATAATATTACTGATGTACAAAGTATTGGTGATGCATTAAAAACAAACAATACATTACAAATATTGCGCCTAGAAAATAATAATATTACTGATGTACAAAGTATTGGTGAGGAACTAAAAACAAATGATACATTGACGTACTTGTACCTAGATAATAACAATATTATTGATGTACAAAGTATTGGTGAAGGATTACAAACAAACAATACATTAAAGATATTGCGCCTATCTAATAATAATATTACTGACGTACAAACTATTACCGAAGGATTAAAAACAAACAATACATTAGCATCATTGAACCTATCTAATAATAATATTATTGATGTACAAAATATTGGTGAAAGATTAAAAACAAACAACAGTTTAACGAGATTGGACCTAGATAATAATAATATTACTGATGATAGTGGAATACAAACTATTATTGATGGATTAAAAACAAACAATACATTAAAGAGATTGCACCTATCTAATAATCAACTTAGTGATAATATGAAATCACAATTAAAAGCTATGCAACAATATAAAAAAGATGGATCAAACGGGTATCAACAAGTGCAAGAGATGGTGATACAGACAGTATTATGGTAAATAAAATTAAGTTAATATATATATATATACGTATATAATAATATTTTTTACTTCTCATGTTAAATAATATGCTCAATACTCAATCTGGAGAATAAATATTCTATCCTACTATTAATTTTTAAAATTTCAGTTTTTTAAAAGTATATATGTTGGTATATATATGTTACTCCAGCACGACATTTACCTACTTCATAACCGACTGCATTTGAAACATTTACTGATACCATTGTACGATTCAAATTGATTAGCACCAATCTATCTGCCAATATATTGTCCACCGTGGTTGACTCACATTCCAATATCACATTTGCGTCACATGAACCAGAATTGTTTGTATACCCTTTCACCAAATATATATGACAATGTCCAGATGAATTATGTTTCACACAAATGAATAACCCTTCTTTTAACTCTGAAAAATGTGATATTGGATTCATGCGGAATTTCTGCTGCAAACTTCTAATTAAATTTCTTGGTTTTTTTCGTAAGACCTCCCACCAATTAATAGTCGCATGATCCTTCCCCGCCACTGTTAGCCGATCGTTGGTTTCATCCAACAGGCTTACCATGTACTCTTCTGGTGGAGCACCAAGAATTTCCGACCACGAACTTTTTTGACCACAACTTCCGCACTGTAATGAAAATGCCATTTTCTTCCATGTCACCTTTTCTTTTACCATAAGCAACCAAAACAACATAAACGATTTTACATCATCCCATTTTGCCTCTGGAGCATCACCTGCATTGTCTCCACATCTTCTCATCATATGCAAAACAAATCTCTTCTCGCTCCAACAGTTGTTGTAATCAATCACCCATTCATCTACATTCTTATGCTTTTGTTGTTCCATCCCTTCCACATTATAACGCCAAAACTGTCGAAACTGATTACGTACAGCGGACCACCAGTTGCCTTTTAATTCAGTGTCATTTACAAATCTCACACATATATTATAGACAAATGCTATCTTATCCATTTTACCTTTGCCTACAGGAACTTCATTTGCATTTTCCAATATTTTGGACACTTTTTTAAAAAGTCCCATATCTGGCGCATATACTTCATTTCCATACATGCCCATACGGGCCTGAGTCATTTCTTTTTGACCAAACTCACTCGTTTTTATTTTCTCAAGGCCATGTAGCCAAATCAAACGATACACTACTTCCATTTGGGTAACCATTACAATCTTTTTAATACCATCAAATACCTTTTGTATTTCTTTTTCCATTTCCATTTCCATTTCTATTTCCATTTCTTCTGACATTTTCTTTCTTCTATAAATACAAATATATTGTTAATCCTTTCAATCTCTCTCTATATATGTATATATACATATATACATAAGAAAAAAACTTCTACTACACTAATACTTATGTAAATACTTCCTTTTATATGTTTATGAAATATGTTAAAATTAGAAAACCCTGCATTATTATGTACTAAAACAATAGTTATAACCAGTGTCCGCTATAACCTTAACTTCAATAAATTCTTGGACTTTGGTAATATTTCATTTTTTACCAAAGTCTATTAATCCCATTAACAGGCCACACCATTGTCACCAGGATTTCCTTCAATTCATGAAGTGCTATCTGATGCTAAATGCCATCCACAGCCAGACGTCAACTCCATACAGGGACACAGCATACAATACCTTTCCTACAGTTCTTACCTTATCCATTTATACTTAATTATACTCTTTCTAAATTTACAAAAATATACACTACACACAACCAGTGTCCGCTATAACCTTAACTTCAATAAATTCTTGGACTTTGGTAATATTTAATTTTTTACCAAAGTCTATTAATCCCATTAACAGGCCACACCATTGTACCTTATCCATTTATACTTAATTACTCTTTCTAAATTTACAAAAATATACACTACACACTACATACAGATAATGTAAAAACAAGTATATTAAAAAAAAGTTACTTTTTTTAATTCACATACTCCCAAAAGTCGACCAATCTTAACATTTCTAACATTGTCCATGTTGAAATATCATCAGCGTACCTGACATCAGGGACCCACCCATTTCCAGTCCAAAGTAAGGGGCAAAGAGTAAATGTTCTGTTTACTACATTTGTAGAAAAATCAATTTCCATAATTTCGTAAATTTCACGATTTCCAGCATTATACGACATAATTATGTCATTTCTTCGAAAGCTACTTATGTTTTGAAAATTTTCATCCATTTTTTTTTTACTAAATGTTTTTTATTTCGAGTATTGTATATATTTGTAGTTATAAATAACTTTTTTAAAACTTTTCGATTTTTTTTGTAATGTATTATGTTTAGTTATACTGGTTTTATATGTTCTATTGAAGTAGTTCTTTATTTTAATTTATTTGTATATATTTTATTATACTTCATTAATGAAATTATATAAAAGAAAATTATTATTATTATTATCTGTATTTCTGGTATTGTACATTCCTATATAAAATTACTAGTAATAATAAACTCTCTCGCTGCTGCTAAATCCCTGCTGTTGATATACTATTTACAACAGCCTTTTTTCTGTCCTAGATCCCTTCCTTTTTCCAAAAAGTCTAGTGAATAGTGCACTACGTAGTATTGGTTATACAATATAGTCTAACTATTACTATAATAGTATTATATTCTGAAAATTACCACAACTAGGAAATGTGCTATTATTACAGAGCTTTTCATAATGAATGGTTCTCATTACACGCCGACAAAAATATTATCTATTAACTAAATTTACAAACAAATTAAAATAAAAAGTCTAGTGAATAGTGCACTACGTAGTATTGGTTATACAATAGACTAACTATTACTAGTATTGTACTATACTAACAAACCTATTACCTATTTTATAACAACTACGTTGTATTGGCTTGAGGACACTAATGGTGTATTGCTGTTATTAAGCTACATTATGCTGTGTTCCTCCTTTCGAACAGAAATGGTGTGTTCCTGTTATTAAGCTATATACAGGCACACACCATGTACCATTTTTTCTCCACAACTATTAGCTGAATCAGCCGCCTGCCAAGACATACATTGTTAACATTTTTCAACACTATTGTTAATATACTTACAAGCTTCTTCCCTATATATCAACTTCCATTTTACCTCAAATAGATAAAATATAAAGTACATTTTTTATACTCTAACATTATCCTTCAAAGCCTACACTTTTTCGTTCAAATTTTGATACTGAGAATACATTTTACCAGTAAAATTTTATGCCCCTTAAGTCATTTTCACCATTTAACGACATTGTAATTTCTTGGGCAGGGGTCCTTGCCTCACAGGCGTCTGTAACTTTATTTTATATTATCATTATTTTAATAATTTGATAATATATATGAAAAATGAATTACTAAAGGAATAAAGTTGTTCACGAATGAAGGATAACAGATCCATCTCCGCAAACATTTACTCAAGTTTTAGATGAAAAGGTAACGAAGAAAGTAAATATGAATGAAAAACTTGCCAAATTGTTTTTGAAAGCATCTGAAAAAGAAGCTAAAAGCGATAAAATTAAAGAAGCATATTATAAAGTTCATTTAGCAATTTCAAAACTTCCGTATGTCATTGGTAATGCTGGTGCGCCGACAGGGAAAGAAATGGGTGAACATGGTAACAAACATAAAGTACCTAGTATTGGAAAAGTATCTGGTTCGTATATTGATGAATATCTACGTACGGGTACGATAAAACATTTTAAGATCAATTATGGAATGACATTTAATGAAGATAGTGAGGAGGAGAATAATAATAGTTCCAATAAAACAACACAAAATCTTGATCTTGGAGCAGCAGCTATTGATGGGGGTGTAACAAATGATGGATTACCTCTAATGCAACAGCATAAAGGCGAACAACTTAAACAAAGGTCCAAACAAAGGAAAAAAGCAGAACGTTTAGCTAAACATCAACTTGAAACAAAGGTCCAAACAAAGGAAAAAAGCAGAACGTTTAGCTAAACATCAACTTGATTCTGATAAAATAAGACAATTATCAGAAGAATATGCTACTTCATTTGGCATTTCAAGAGAAAAAGCAACAGAAATTCTAAATGCAAATCCAATACTTCTACAAAATGGACAACTACAACAGCTTCGTCAAATGGGTCCTTTCTTAGAAATGTTTCGAAAAACTATTGCTGCACCACAGATTACAAAATGTGCCGCCTGCCATAAGCTACCAACCACACCATTGAATATGCCTTGTAATCATCGGTTGCGTTGTTATTATTTTAGAGTTGTATTAGCAAAAAAATATGGAGTGAATTTTAATGATAGTAGAATAACTTTCGCTGGAAAGAACATCAGTGATAAGGATTTACAAAATATAGCTGAAGCATTGAAAGGAAACAATACATTGACATACTTGGACCTAGATAATAATAATATTATTGACATACAAATTATTGGTGAATTGTTAAAAACAAACAATACATTACAAATATTGGGCCTAGAAAATAATAATATTACTGATGTACAAAGTATTGGTGATGCATTAAAAACAAACAATACATTACAAATATTGCGCCTAGAAAATAATAATATTACTGATGTACAAAGTATTGGTGAGGAACTAAAAACAAATGATACATTGACGTACTTGTACCTAGATAATAACAATATTATTGATGTACAAAGTATTGGTGAAGGATTACAAACAAACAATACATTAAAGATATTGCGCCTATCTAATAATAATATTACTGACGTACAAACTATTACCGAAGGATTAAAAACAAACAATACATTAGCATCATTGAACCTATCTAATAATAATATTATTGATGTACAAAATATTGGTGAAAGATTAAAAACAAACAACAGTTTAACGAGATTGGACCTAGATAATAATAATATTACTGATGATAGTGGAATACAAACTATTATTGATGGATTAAAAACAAACAATACATTAAAGAGATTGCACCTATCTAATAATCAACTTAGTGATAATATGAAATCACAATTAAAAGCTATGCAACAATATAAAAAAGATGGATCAAACGGGTATCAACAAGTGCAAGAGATGGTGATACAGACAGTATTATGGTAAATAAAATTAAGTTAATATATATATATATACGTATATAATAATATTTTTTACTTCTCATGTTAAATAATATGCTCAATACTCAATCTGGAGAATAAATATTCTATCCTACTATTAATTTTTAAAATTTCAGTTTTTTAAAAGTATATATGTTGGTATATATATGTTACTCCAGCACGACATTTACCTACTTCATAACCGACTGCATTTGAAACATTTACTGATACCATTGTACGATTCAAATTGATTAGCACCAATCTATCTGCCAATATATTGTCCACCGTGGTTGACTCACATTCCAATATCACATTTGCGTCACATGAACCAGAATTGTTTGTATACCCTTTCACCAAATATATATGACAATGTCCAGATGAATTATGTTTCACACAAATGAATAACCCTTCTTTTAACTCTGAAAAATGTGATATTGGATTCATGCGGAATTTCTGCTGCAAACTTCTAATTAAATTTCTTGGTTTTTTTCGTAAGACCTCCCACCAATTAATAGTCGCATGATCCTTCCCCGCCACTGTTAGCCGATCGTTGGTTTCATCCAACAGGCTTACCATGTACTCTTCTGGTGGAGCACCAAGAATTTCCGACCACGAACTTTTTTGACCACAACTTCCGCACTGTAATGAAAATGCCATTTTCTTCCATGTCACCTTTTCTTTTACCATAAGCAACCAAAACAACATAAACGATTTTACATCATCCCATTTTGCCTCTGGAGCATCACCTGCATTGTCTCCACATCTTCTCATCATATGCAAAACAAATCTCTTCTCGCTCCAACAGTTGTTGTAATCAATCACCCATTCATCTACATTCTTATGCTTTTGTTGTTCCATCCCTTCCACATTATAACGCCAAAACTGTCGAAACTGATTACGTACAGCGGACCACCAGTTGCCTTTTAATTCAGTGTCATTTACAAATCTCACACATATATTATAGACAAATGCTATCTTATCCATTTTACCTTTGCCTACAGGAACTTCATTTGCATTTTCCAATATTTTGGACACTTTTTTAAAAAGTCCCATATCTGGCGCATATACTTCATTTCCATACATGCCCATACGGGCCTGAGTCATTTCTTTTTGACCAAACTCACTCGTTTTTATTTTCTCAAGGCCATGTAGCCAAATCAAACGATACACTACTTCCATTTGGGTAACCATTACAATCTTTTTAATACCATCAAATACCTTTTGTATTTCTTTTTCCATTTCCATTTCCATTTCTATTTCCATTTCTTCTGACATTTTCTTTCTTCTATAAATACAAATATATTGTTAATCCTTTCAATCTCTCTCTATATATGTATATATACATATATACATAAGAAAAAAACTTCTACTACACTAATACTTATGTAAATACTTCCTTTTATATGTTTATGAAATATGTTAAAATTAGAAAACCCTGCATTATTATGTACTAAAACAATAGTTATAACCAGTGTCCGCTATAACCTTAACTTCAATAAATTCTTGGACTTTGGTAATATTTCATTTTTTACCAAAGTCTATTAATCCCATTAACAGGCCACACCATTGTCACCAGGATTTCCTTCAATTCATGAAGTGCTATCTGATGCTAAATGCCATCCACAGCCAGACGTCAACTCCATACAGGGACACAGCATACAATACCTTTCCTACAGTTCTTACCTTATCCATTTATACTTAATTATACTCTTTCTAAATTTACAAAAATATACACTACACACAACCAGTGTCCGCTATAACCTTAACTTCAATAAATTCTTGGACTTTGGTAATATTTAATTTTTTACCAAAGTCTATTAATCCCATTAACAGGCCACACCATTGTACCTTATCCATTTATACTTAATTACTCTTTCTAAATTTACAAAAATATACACTACACACTACATACAGATAATGTAAAAACAAGTATATTAAAAAAAAGTTACTTTTTTTAATTCACATACTCCCAAAAGTCGACCAATCTTAACATTTCTAACATTGTCCATGTTGAAATATCATCAGCGTACCTGACATCAGGGACCCACCCATTTCCAGTCCAAAGTAAGGGGCAAAGAGTAAATGTTCTGTTTACTACATTTGTAGAAAAATCAATTTCCATAATTTCGTAAATTTCACGATTTCCAGCATTATACGACATAATTATGTCATTTCTTCGAAAGCTACTTATGTTTTGAAAATTTTCATCCATTTTTTTTTTACTAAATGTTTTTTATTTCGAGTATTGTATATATTTGTAGTTATAAATAACTTTTTTAAAACTTTTCGATTTTTTTTGTAATGTATTATGTTTAGTTATACTGGTTTTATATGTTCTATTGAAGTAGTTCTTTATTTTAATTTATTTGTATATATTTTATTATACTTCATTAATGAAATTATATAAAAGAAAATTATTATTATTATTATCTGTATTTCTGGTATTGTACATTCCTATATAAAATTACTAGTAATAATAAACTCTCTCGCTGCTGCTAAATCCCTGCTGTTGATATACTATTTACAACAGCCTTTTTTCTGTCCTAGATCCCTTCCTTTTTCCAAAAAGTCTAGTGAATAGTGCACTACGTAGTATTGGTTATACAATATAGTCTAACTATTACTATAATAGTATTATATTCTGAAAATTACCACAACTAGGAAATGTGCTATTATTACAGAGCTTTTCATAATGAATGGTTCTCATTACACGCCGACAAAAATATTATCTATTAACTAAATTTACAAACAAATTAAAATAAAAAGTCTAGTGAATAGTGCACTACGTAGTATTGGTTATACAATAGACTAACTATTACTAGTATTGTACTATACTAACAAACCTATTACCTATTTTATAACAACTACGTTGTATTGGCTTGAGGACACTAATGGTGTATTGCTGTTATTAAGCTACATTATGCTGTGTTCCTCCTTTCGAACAGAAATGGTGTGTTCCTGTTATTAAGCTATATACAGGCACACACCATGTACCATTTTTTCTCCACAACTATTAGCTGAATCAGCCGCCTGCCAAGACATACATTGTTAACATTTTTCAACACTATTGTTAATATACTTACAAGCTTCTTCCCTATATATCAACTTCCATTTTACCTCAAATAGATAAAATATAAAGTACATTTTTTATACTCTAACATTATCCTTCAAAGCCTACACTTTTTCGTTCAAATTTTGATACTGAGAATACATTTTACCAGTAAAATTTTATGCCCCTTAAGTCATTTTCACCATTTAACGACATTGTAATTTCTTGGGCAGGGGTCCTTGCCTCACAGGCGTCTGTAACTTTATTTTATATTATCATTATTTTAATAATTTGATAATATATATGAAAAATGAATTACTAAAGGAATAAAGTTGTTCACGAATGAAGGATAACAGATCCATCTCCGCAAACATTTACTCAAGTTTTAGATGAAAAGGTAACGAAGAAAGTAAATATGAATGAAAAACTTGCCAAATTGTTTTTGAAAGCATCTGAAAAAGAAGCTAAAAGCGATAAAATTAAAGAAGCATATTATAAAGTTCATTTAGCAATTTCAAAACTTCCGTATGTCATTGGTAATGCTGGTGCGCCGACAGGGAAAGAAATGGGTGAACATGGTAACAAACATAAAGTACCTAGTATTGGAAAAGTATCTGGTTCGTATATTGATGAATATCTACGTACGGGTACGATAAAACATTTTAAGATCAATTATGGAATGACATTTAATGAAGATAGTGAGGAGGAGAAGAATAATAGTTCCAATAAAACAACACAAAATCTTGATCTTGGAGCAGCAGCTATTGATGGGGGTGTAACAAATGATGGATTACCTCTAATGCAACAGCATAAAGGCGAACAACTTAAACAAAGGTCCAAACAAAGGAAAAAAGCAGAACGTTTAGCTAAACATCAACTTGATTTTGATAAAATGTTTATAGCATCGGGTTTAGTTGTTGATTTAGAAACGACGATTCCCAGAAAAGGTTCGTATAATTTCGTCTTTGAAATTGGTGGAATTACAACAAATTATGATGTTAGTAACCAAAAAGAAACAACATTTAATTGCATGGTAGATTTTGATTTAGAACAAAAAGAAGTCACATCATATAAAGATATTGAAAATAGACTAGAAGAACTTGGACAAGATGCAAAATTTACGTTAAAATTTTGGAAAGAACATGTATTAATACCAAAATTCCAATGGTATAAACGCGATATATTTCCAGGAAAATTGGTTGAATCACGCAAAAATTGGATGAAAGTGATTAAAAAATATGGGAATGGTAATGAAGATGATATTCCTACAACAAATGAGATGATGACTACCATTAAAAATGAATTTGGCGCATATTTCTTTTTTCCACAAAAATATGCGCTGCAGACATTTTTGAATTATAATTTAATGCTAAGCAAAACAATGCAAACAGATAAACAGATGTATTGGTATGCACATAATGGTAATAAATTTGATTTTTCCGTATTGGAAAAGGCATGTTGGAGATTAAATATTGGTTTAAATGTGAAAAGAATAGTTGTATTGAGAAAAGGCAATGATGAAGAAGATAAGGCTTTGTTTCAAAATTTTGGCATTACTGCTAATCGTAATCCTATAGATGGTCTTCAAATTATAGGATTTGATACTTTGCAATTTGCTAGATTAAAAATTAAAAAAGGATGGAAAACAAAAAATAAACGTGCAGGTCATAGTCAAGAATCTTTATATGCAAGATATACGTCAACAACTCCAGAAATGGATAGTAAACCAGATGATGGAAGAGCTTTAGAAGTTTATGATGCTCATAATGCTGTTGATGATTGTATAGCTTTATTGAAACTAATGAAAGGTGTTGATGAGTATTTAGAGACAAAGAAGAAGGAAATCATATAAACCACCGTGTTGAATAAATAAAAAATACTCGTACGGTGTGCAAAAAACGTACTGAGTGTATTTTTTTTTTTGAGATACGACAATACGACTTTGTATGATATCAATTTAATTAAATGCATAACTTATTTTTTATCATATTTTTTTTAGTATACCGAATTGGAATCATTTAAGACTTTATGATACAATTTTAATTATTTTTATTTTTTTAAAAAAATATTATATATAAAAAATACGAAAATATATTTTAATACCGTATATTTTTATATATATTTTTTTTTAAACAACACAGAAACATATATAGTGTACATCTGGAAGCACTTAAGCCTCAACAGGATTATTTTCTGGTACGAGTTCGTAACTGCATTTAATACGCAGTAACCCTTGTTAAACAAGGACGTTTCAACAACATTGTTGTATTATCAACAAAGATATTATTGAAGTTGTTAGTATCTGATGACATATCAAACGATTTACGTTTTTTTCTGATAGCATGATTCATCTTGGTACCTTCTTTAATGATTCTTTCTCCCTTTTTTGTAAAATTGATCGTTACGATGTTATTATCCATGCTTTGATTGCCTTCCTCTTTTTTCTCTTTTGCTTTTTCTACATATGCATTTGCTAAAATGCGTTGTTGGACAAAAGCATTTTTTAATAATGATGTACGTTTCTTCAAATATTTTGCAACTAATTGCTTTCTTAAATTTTCTTTATCATTTAATAATGAAGAATATGTAAGTTTATTTGCACCTTCTAAACATTTAATAGACTTCATAAACGTGATATCCTTATGATCATTTTCTTCATCAATAGCAATATCCGTTTTTTCATTGAAATTGTTCATTTTACCCGCCGTAACTACATCATCAACATTATTATTAATATGATTATTTTGGATATGATGATCCTTTGGTGATAAATTTTCTTTATGTATCTTTAAAAATTGAAGAGTGGATGTTAATATATCAAAATCATCAGAATTTTGTAACATTAACTTTCTTCTTCTTTCACGAGCTGCACGTACTTCTTTTTTCGATTTCTTTGGACTGAGATTTTTCTTCTGCTTCTCCATTGTGGTTGTAGTAGTAGAAGATACCTTTTTATTGGTTGAAGGTGAAGATAGTAATAATTGTAGAAAATCAATATCTTCATGATCTTCTTCATTTGATAAATCTGAAAATTCCAAATAATGATCTGAATTATCACGTTTTAATAAACGTGGTGGAGACATGAATTCAGGAAATTCATGCATGCCGAATTCCAATGTTTCAGTGGCATCATTAAAGAATAAAGCATCATCTTTTTGAATATTATTGCTAGGAGCAGTGCTATTGGATGATGGATATATAATCGGTCCAAAATCAATATCGTCTAAAGAGTCTCTAACATTATTTGTTTGATAATTAATATTATTTTTATATAATTATGGTTCAAAAAATGTAATAATATAATAGC